>CM021103.1:111792074-112001903 GCA_007115665.2 Sequoiadendron giganteum
ATCATTGGGTAA
Source organism: Sequoiadendron giganteum (assembly GCA_007115665.2). Taxonomy (NCBI): domain Eukaryota; kingdom Viridiplantae; phylum Streptophyta; class Pinopsida; order Cupressales; family Cupressaceae; genus Sequoiadendron; species Sequoiadendron giganteum. Next base: position 111,792,087 of record CM021103.1, read on the forward strand.
CATTAACAAGATCAAAGGCATATTTATAGGGTTAACTCAAATAATCATATACCCATATTTCTACTTCCATTATAGGAAGTCTCAAACAATTTAAACTTACATCCCTTTACGAAATACAAAGGAACTAGAATATTTAAGGCAATCATGAGAAAATTCCTATTTTGGATATTCTATATCCATATCTCTTTCATATTTCATTCACAATAAATTAAAAGCTCTAATTGAAATAAAATAAATTAAAATAACTATTTGTCTCATCAATATAAACAACTTCTTAATTTATTTTTAAAACGACGCAATCCATGCAAGTAAACTCTTTCCATTTCCTAACCAAATCTTACATCTCATTCAATTTTCTATTTAGAATATGCAATCACTTTAATATAATAAAATATTGTTTCTCTATCCATTTTCCATATACACTAATCAATCCATTGTTAAATCTCTATTCAATAATATATTGCATGCATCTTATTAAAATAAAATACGATAATGAATTTACACTTAATATATATATATATATGCTCCATATTATATAGACACCAAATATATATATTAATAAATTTAATTATATATATTCTTTAATATTCCGATCACAACGATTAATTTGCTCTATGGAAATAAATAAACATAATAAATATTTGTCTTTTTCAATATAATCATTTCCTAAATTTACTTCTAATACAACATAAACTATTGCAAATACTATATTCAATTTTCTATTCAAAACTTATATCTTTCAATTCTCTATTTAAAAACATGAATATCTTCAGTTTGTAAAATATATTTTTCCTTATCTAATTTACCATGCATTCTAATCTTATCATTTAAACTCCTCATTCAAAATAATATAAAACTTTTGTCCTATCAACATGAATGAAATAATTAAATAAGTGCATTTAATTTACAAACATAAGAAATACTAATTTAAATAATTTAAATTAAATTCAATGTTTTCTTTAAAAACCAACTTAAGTCCTCTACAAATAAATCCTTTCAATTTTCCAATTACACTGTGCACATTTATTTTGAAATAAATACATTTTAAATAAATTATATTTAATAAAGATATTTATCTAAATATAATTTAAATTCATTCATTCAAAACAATTCACATTTAATTAATTACACATTCAATCTAAAGCTTATATAAAATATTTATTCAATATGTATATACACAGATGTATACACTTTATATTTATATATTATCTAAGCCAAATTACATATTTTAAACCTTATACAACAATTATATATATATATATAAAATCTAAAGATATATATAATTATATATTTCCATGCATAAATATATAACTATATATCAAATAAATCATTGATGTTCAAGATTTTAAAACCCTCACAAAATAACTGAAATTCCCCAAAGAAGGGCAGACAGAACAGCGAACGAACATGATTCGTACCCCATAAAACATAGGGGTTTCGTTTTAAAAAATAAGGAAGAGGGGGACGCGGCTGTACCTTCGCCGCTCCCCATGCTTCCATATACGCATGTGAGGGGAGGTGTGGAGAGGGGTCTCCCTCCACATAGTCGCTCCCATATGGGGGCAGCTGTGGGGAGGAAGCTCCTCCTCAACCCCCATACCCGCATCATACCATAAACATGTGAATCTTAGCATTCGCAAAAAAACAGCGAACCAGGTTCGTTCACAAACGTGTTTTGTTTTAAAAAAAGAAAACCCTTTCCATTGTTTGGAATCTCGTCTGCCGTATGGACGATGATTCAAGATTTAAACCAATGTTTTATCAAAATAGATTATGTATATATATATATGTATTATATATATACATATATAAACATATATATAATATGTATATATAAAAAAATGAATTTCAACAATAGAAAAATTGGGGAAGATGTAATTGTGCAATTTTTCAGAAAATCCCAAGTTACACAAAGACTTAAAACTAATTCTTTTAAACCTTTTTTTTCTAAATTCTAAAACAATAAAAGAACAATTAAACCAAAACGGATCTATATTAAAACCAGAAGTTTCAAAAACCTCAAGGTTTCTCCACCTAATTTCTACAGAGGGTTTGCAAAATAAAATTTGATTTTCTACAGAGGGTTTCATTTTCTAAAAACATTCTAAATGTATTATTCAATCTCTATGTTTGATTCCAATAACAAAATAATCGATTTCCTTAAAAAAAATTAAATTCAACTGAGGTTTTCACAATTTTCACAAAGCAAAAGCTGTAAATTTATTTGATTCTTTTCTTCTAATAATAAATTTATTTTCTAAAACAGATTTAACAAACAAATCTTTAATCACTACTATTTAAAAGTAACCAAGAACAATAAAACACAAAGAGGAAAACCTGGTTCAAGAAGCTACAGGAAAAGATTAACTTTTGATGCAAACCTCCTCCAAAGATTTCCTGAATTTTCTTCAATCCTCCAATGAATCCAATCCAAAACCCAACAAATGCAAACAATCTTTCCTCCAGTCAATTCTACAATCAAAAATTTCTTCAACCCCTTCTTTGTGCAAATTTTTCCAAAATTTCTTCTCTGCTGTAAAAGTGAATTTTTCCTAAAACTTTCTCTCCAAATTTAAAACATGCATTCCTTATAAATAAAAAATACCTAATACAACCCTAATTCACATTGCATGCAAATTAGATATTAATTTCAATTTCAATTTCAATTTTCGAAAATCCACTTTCAATTTAAAATGCAATTTCAAATAATAAATTAATTCCCAAAATTGCAACTAATTTCCCAAATAAACATTTAATTACAATTTCTAATTTAATTCCCACAAGTTGAAATTAAATTCCAAAATTAATTTTAATTCTTTTATTTCCTTTCATTCTCTTGCATCGGGTTTAATTAATTAATTTAATTATCTAATAACTAAATTCAACCCCCTTGGATTAAATTTAATTAATTAAATCAAATTAAAATATGATAATTAATTTAAATATAGCTTTTATCCACATTGCATTATTTGAATTAAATGATAACCATCAGCTTGCTGATTTAAATGCAATTATTCTAAATATCTTCCAAATCAAGAATCCTATTGAATTAAAATAACATTAAAAGCAAAGGCCAAATGATGACTCGACACATGGTAGATGACACACTAAGGCTGGAATTGCTGAAGCTTGACACATGTTACCCTAGCTACTGGCATCTCTCAGTTTCGGCGCGGATTTGGATCGACCGGCTCAAACACAATGAAACCCAGTTGAATTGATGTCATGTACCTGCAATCCTGAAGCCAAGTAAACAACATCATACAATATATCCAGTATATAATACACACCGTGAAGAAGAAATTACAGATTCGCAGGGCGCTCGCAAGCTAGTGATGTGAACCCGTCCTCTTCACCAATACACTCATCGAAACTGACACTTCCATCATAATCCAATAATCTCATAATAGCATCTCATGTTAACTTTACAACATCATTAATCCATAATGCATGTGAAACAATAATCAGATAACCACATCCCACAATAATAGTTGTCGCTCAGTAGTAGCGATCAAAACATCATAACAAAATGTATCCAGTATCAAGGTAACTGCAACCAAACATCGCATTAAGCAAACCGAACAAGAAGCAAAACGGAGGGGTATTACAAGCTCAATGAGTAAATCTCTTACATGTAAAACATTGACTAGGAAAAGATGGAACATTCTGATTCATTCTGCTTCTATATTTCATAGCCTTATGTCCAAATCTATTGCAAGAATAATAGAAACCATTAAATTATGGGTACCTTTAAGCATTTTTTTGTCTAATTATCGGTCTTTCAGCTTCATTTCTTTGATTTCAAATCTACTTGCCATTTTTCTTCTTGTATTCAGTCTTCTTCTTAGGTTGGCTTATTGCCTTTGAGATTTTTCCTATCTCAAACCCTAATCCTTCTTTACCTTTTGAGACTTTCTAGCTTGCAATAATTTCATCAAGATTTGTGGAACTCATCTTGAATTTATCTTCATGACTTCTTTCTTTTTCAATATTTGATCTCAAATTCACCACTTCTTCTTCAAGCTTTGTGCATTCTTTAGATTTTCTTTTCACCATTGCATTTAAACATTCTTCGACTCTTTTCCTTTCTTCAACTTGCACTTTCAAACTGGTAATTGTTTCATTTGCTTGCTTTAATTGCTCACTAACTTCATTATGTCTTTCTCTAAATTTCTTGATTTGTTCTCTCAATCTTATAATGCATTCATCTGATTCTTTGACATTTTCTTTTAGATCTTTGTTTTCACCTTCAGTTCTTTCCAAATATTCAAGAGAAACTTTGAGCTCTCCATTTATGTCAAATATGCAATCTTCTTCTATAGATCCAACAACATAAATATTTTTTGAAGGAATAACTAATCTTCTATCAACCATGTGCTCAACCTCCAACATATTCCTAAAGCAGTTAAGCTCCTTCCAAGGAACTAGGCTCTGCGATGTCCAATTGTTGAATGCCTAGAATATTGAGAGGGGTGGTGAATCAATATTATTCTGAACCAATTAAAAATATAATCATTAAACTCATACAAATTTTAATTGCAGTAATGAAGAAAAGCATTAAAACATCCAAAAATATCACATAATACATGAACACCAATATTTTTACGTAGAAAACCTAAAATGGGAAAAACCATGGTGAGGATTAGCTCACAATATATTGGAATCTATGCTAGTTCTAGAATATGCACTCATCTAACACCTGTCAACATCTCTTGAACTATGCAAAGCCAAAAATCAATCTATGGAGAAGTGCAGACTCATCAAAGCATATGTACTAAACTGGAGAACATCTAAAACTGCCAAGTCAAACTTTTGTTACTTATAAATCCAAAACCAAAAACCAAAACAAGATGAAACTTTGTAATTAGGTTCCTCTATTAGCCAAAAAAATTATGTTAGAAGTGTAGAGAAAAAACTTCATCAATGGACCAATGTTGACCCAAATACTGGATTCCCTATACACATAATCACCTGAATTGACACTTAGTCAAATTCCACAACTATTGCCTTCACTGGATCAAACCTTCTTGCAAAATTATATTATATAATCATCTTAAAAACATACTCAAGACACCAAAATTTATCTACACCATATTCTTTGTACTGGGATACACTGTTGACATCAATGGCAACATTGTAATGTATAAATGTATACCTTTTACCAATTCCACATGCTCATATTACCAACAAGTTTATCAATGACATCTCCTTATTCTTCCAACATTTTCCACCTTGCGTAATTTTATAATGTAATATTTATTTATTATGTGGTGCACCTAGGGAATCTAAGGAAGTGTGCATCACACAGGTCTAGCATTCTTGGGGCCACTTTATGTGTTGTATGTAATATTGAATTAAATATTTAATGTGGGGTTGCACATGAGAATAATATTTAATATTTTGAAAACTTAGTACCAATATTAAATGAAGGGTTAATGGTTTTTTAAGTTCATGGTATTAGTCACATGGCTTTATGTAATATCACTTGGTGGGTTTGCATGACCTTTTTTCTATAAAACCAAACACATGGGTAGTTTTCTAGGGATGGCTAGTTAAGAGAATCTCCTGTTAGAATTTTTGAGGGTTGAATAATGGAATGGGATGTGTGGTTACATGATTTTTCACATGGAGTTCTTATAGAGGGCTTCATAATTCAAAGGTGTTCATGGAGGGCTTTGAAGATGTGTTGTAATATTTATTGTTGAATAATACATGAATGATATATGCTTTTGGAGGTTGGCTTTTTCCCTCTTAAGGGTAAATTCCTAAGGTATATCTTGGGTCATATTTGATGGTATGTTGTGCATAGATTTATCTATTTGGTTTCTTGGGTGAATGCATATTTCCTTTCACTAACTACCTCAAATGAGAGCCAATCTACTTTAAACTAATTTCTTTATTGTAAAGAGGGTAGATTTGATTTTTTTAATTGATTAACCTAATTTTTATAAACTTAGATCTAAAAATGTAAGCCTAAAATATACAGGTAGGGGTGTGTGACACCCTAGTTTGGGTGTTTTTAGATGTTCAAATGTAATATCACTCTAGTAAAGTCTTCTCTTTGCTATTCTATAGCATGTCTCTAATGGAAGTTTTGGATCTAACATGTACACATGAAAAGAGGGAAAGGTTGTGTTGTATAGTGGTTTTCCTAAGTCAAAACCCAATTTTGATGTTTCCACCTCCACACTATCAAATGATGATGGTATAAATTTTGTTTCCTCATGGGGACAAAGGAAAAGTAAATAATAAATTATTATAATAAATGTACAATTGCAAAATAAAATGTTACCTTAGGCATGAAACCTTGATGAAATTATGTCACTCCATAAGTTTCCACAAATATTTGATAATGAATGATTAAATTTCATTGAATGCTTGCAAGAGGTTAGTCCACATAACATAAATATATTATTTTATCTAGTGTGTAGAGAAAAAATTGCATTAATTACCTTTTGAATTGCTTGATTGATCAAAAATTCATTAGATGTTCAAATGGAGGGAAAGATATATATTTATATATGAGTTTGAACATATTTTGTATTAAACATTACGATAGTTCAACACTTGATTTTAAATTTGTGAAAAAATTGAGGTTGATAATAACATATGAGTTTTAAGGCTTGATTAGGGAGGACATGGGTGTTGGGCACCTTAGTCTAGCCCTATTTTTTATTTTAGATGTCTGTTAAATAAATATTTAAATTAATTTCCCAAAATGGAAATTAAATAGGTAATTAATAAGTATATAATTAGGCACATGCACTTAGAAGGGAGCCAAATATAGTGTGAAATTATCAAGGGTGACAATTTATGATGCTATAGCTAAGATTTTTCTAAGTATATGTAAATCTATATTAGAAAGGAAAGTAAATTCTAAGTTGGAGTAAGACATGATACAAAGAGAAAGTGGATTCAAGGAGGATATAAAATAATATTAAAGTCAGAAACATATTATTAGTACAACTATGAAAGGAAATATTTTTTAGCCACACCTACATTCAACTCAATTGGAGAAAGTTTGGGCCCTATTGAATTATGGAGAAATTTTCAAAAAATATATATGAGGTAGAGTTACCAATAGTCTAGAAATCTCCTATCTAATGCTTGTGTGATTGATTCCTCTATGTTCATGTTTTGGGGAATGGGCTTTATGTCGTTAAATGTCAGTTTTTCAGAAGACCCTAGAGTTTGGGAGTTGTCATTTAGTGATGTCAATTGTTTGTTAAATCCCTTGAGTAGTGCATGAAGAGATGATAATGTTGTACCCGGTTTCCACGAACGGGAATGTTTGTACCTCCTTGGTTTAGGAGCGGATTATGGGATCTGTGTCTCCTTGTAAGGAGTGGTTTATGTATGTGTGTCTCCTTGTCAGGAGCAGTCAGGAATGGCCTTGTTTTGTGGTTTGTTGCCTCCAGTGTTAGAGTGCGTTTCAGTTTGTGTTGCCTCCTGAGAAAGGAGAGGTTGTGATGTCTTGTTTGTTGCACCTTGGTTCCATAGATATTTGGATGGTGTGTGTGTGTTGTCCAGTAGAAGAGTGGCTTGTAACGGGGGCCGGCACACCGAAGTGGTGCCAAGGATAACTCATTATAAGTTATTTAATCAAGTGATAACTAAAACAATACTTAGAAGTTTAGGACTAACTTCTCATTAATCAAGATTTTAATACCTCACTCATGGACCTAAGTGCTCGGTTAGGCTTGGGATGAGATGAGAAGGCTTGTAATAGCAAGGTCATCTATCTTGTCTGTACGAAAGGTATTTGGCTCCGCATGAGTGAGTGTGGGGGTCGGGATTTGGTAAAGGTCACCAGGATAACCCTTGTCTTGTGGGGGGTCGGAGCCTGTGAAGATTCCCAAGGATAACCCATGACGAACTGTGTGATGACACTCTATCTAGGACAACAGTCGGTTTTGTGTTGTGGGTATGGTTCTCTTAACATACCTTATGTAACCATAGTTGGTACTTGATTATTGTGGGTATGGTTTCCTTAACATACCTGATGTGACCATAGTTGGTATTCGATTTGGTGGTTATGGTTTCCTTAACATACCTAGTGTGACCATAATGGTATTCGATTATATTGGGTATGGTTCTCATAACATACTTGTTCTACTTTATTTCTGGAAGCAATGTGACCTTGTAGAGTCATCCTTGTGTGTTACTCGTGATGCTCTTGTGTTGTACTTTTGGTTTACTTATGTCGTACATATGTGGTACATGGGTTCTACTTGTGAAGTGCTTGTGTTGTACTTGCATGGTAACTAAGATGTGCTTGAGCTGATTATGTGTAGATCTTATGATGTAATTGTGAGGCTCATGTTATTGGTTATGATGTATTTGTGAGGTTCATGTTATTGGTTGTTTCAGTTTGGATTAGTTTATGTTAGCCTATGTCTAGAGGTAGATGGTCTTGACTAGGATTCATGGTTACTATCTCCTAGCATGGGGGGTGGGCCTCTGGGTTCCACTTGGTTGGGTGGTGTGCACCTAAATCCGTTGGGTTCTATCTTCATGTTCATGTGGATGAGACTTCCAGTTGGAGAGCTCGTTGGATTCAGTTCCAGTTCATGCTTTATTTCATTTATGTTACTCTTGTAGTATTTTAGATCTCTATGATATTGAGGTGGAAATTGTAATTGTAATCCTACTTATTGAACTTGTCTCATTCAGGGAATGAGAGTTGTAATTGTAATATTTAATTATGGATATGTGAATTTGAAGTATCTCTTATGTTGGATGTAATTATCTTGCACGGAATGTATGCGTACTTATTATCTTGAGTAGATAAATGTTATGGTTTCATTTATGTTGTTGTGGGTTGTTAAGTAGTTTCAGTCTCATAACCTTAGGGGATGTTTGCATTGGGAAGCGAACTTGTGTAATAATTGTACTTAAACAAAAAAAAAATTAGCCTGTTTAAGTAGTTGTTTGCAACATCCTTTAGGGTTGTGTGGCAGGGCATTACAAAAAATGTAATAAACTACAATTTGCAAAAGCAAGTCTGACTACAATCTTTCACAACTTCAAATTCATATGATATTTGATTGAATCACATAGAGTCTTACCGAAAATCAATTGAGTTTCATGAAATTCATCTAAATAGAATAACTCAAAATTTAAAAACCAAATGAAACAAAAATAATTTTTAAACACAATGAGAACTTATCTAGCTTTTACAAAAGTATTCTTGACACTTTTTTTCAAAGTAGGCATATATCTAATGGCACATTTCTATATATGATATTTCCTAAATTGGTATGTTTTTACAATTCCTGGATAAATTCATGAATTCTTAATGCAACAACATATTTTCAAATATTATCCTTTTAGAAATATCTATTTTCAATGTTTTAACAATAGACTATAGATTTCAATCTCTAGTCCTCATGTCACTTGTAATTGCCTAAATTATAATGTTTATCACTTGAGTGCCCTAAAACATATAAAATAAAGTATTAAGATTATTTGAAATGATAAATTAATCTATAATAATTTACCCATATATGATTTAAAATATCTTACAAAATAAAAAATAAGATAAATTAAGTTTAATTATATGAAGGCATATATATCCAAATTAAATTAGGCATGGGATAATACTAACATGGAGAAAATGCTTATGGAAATCACATGGAATATATTATTTGAAAGAAAACTATTAAATTTTAGCAACACACAAGTGTGTATAACCATTGAGTACATAGAGAACTAATAAATAATAGTCATTATGATAGATTAAATATATCAAAGGACACAATTCTTGATAACATATATAACCTAATTAAAAATCTATATAGGAACTGGTTCAATCATGGTTTTGGTGATAAGATTCTTTGTCTCAATGCCTGAGACACTAAATCCATCTCTTTCTTTGTAGAGAAGTTGGAGACCTTTTGATAAAATGTATGCATGATCTTTACTAATTATTGGAACATTATCAGGTTTTAAATATTCCCAATTCAATTCTTTGAGTTTTACATCAATTAAATAATTGAGATACTCCAATGCATCTTCCTCTGTAGATCCAGGATGGTCTTTCATATAACATGTTATACATGATACTACTTCTCCACGATCTGCCTCAGCCTTCAAAAATAACATTATAATTATGTAAAATCTCATATATAATTACCTTTAAATCTAATCAATTGATCATACACATGAAGAAAAATGAAATTTTGAAAGTTAAATTTTCTAAATTTATAGCATACCTTGAAAGTCTTTGTGTCACCCCTTAATCTAAGGGTTAAGCATAAAAGCTCATTGAACCTTGATGGATAATCAATTTCTTTTATAACATCATTAGAAATGGGTACATCTAATGATAGTATAGGTTGTAAGGTCACAACACGAGCCCCTGAGCTTACTTTTCCATTTTCTAAATATTCCTCCAAAGATGGTATGTAACCCATAGCAAGCCACTTTGCTTCTTGCAAGTAAGCATCTATGTAAACTTCCCACTGTATTTAAACATCATTCCAAGTTAATATTAATGCTTTAAATTAATTAAATTATTAAGAAAAGTCTATATAAAGTAAGACTCAAAATTAATATTAAATCAAATATCTATACAACTTTAAAAAAAAAATTAAATTCTAGTCCCTTCATGATGTCAAGGAAAACTAGTTATATTATTAAGAAGAGACATATTAATTATATATAGTACAATATAAAAACTAAAATATACAATTCATAGTTAAAAGAACTTTGAATATATGTTAGTTAACATGTCAACATTTCATTCTTATTAGCACTAAAAGTAAAATCCTTATGTTTAAGTGTATCTTACAAACCATAACAAGATAGAATGTGTGGATTAATTGTTCCACCTTGCACACTTTATTTTTAATGGATGTAGGAGAAACAATAACTTAAAATTCTAAATATGTTTTTCAATCATATACTAGTTAGAAATTTTAAAATAAATGTACACATAGTTTCAATATTGAATAGTGAATTTGATAAGTCTTTGGACCAACTTCATAGGGATTATTTTCAAATGAAACATATAAATTATTTTCTAATTTAGTATTTTGATTAATGGTTGAATTTAAAACTATGTCTAGGAATTATATCTTGAGCCTCCCTTACAATTTTCTTAGTCATTTTTCCTCCATCCTTTATAATTTAAAAGAAATATAAAATAAATTCCTCTTGTTCACTTGGGTTTGTAGAATAAAGAATTTGTTAATACATTCTTAGATCTTATTATTGCTCATCCTACTTAATAGACATTCATTTGGGTCATCATAGTTACCTAACTTGCCAAATATTGAAGTCATTCAAATATTTCCTTTACAATTGCTCCCATTTATGGAGTGCTTGGAAGTGGATTCACTATCTATTTTCTTCATTTAATCTAGGATTGTTTTCCTACCAGTTTGTTCTAGTTTGAGATACAACACCATGACCTAGTTATATTATTAGAATTTCTAATTTTTAAATAGATATTCGATATTTCTTTGAATCTAGAATGTTATAAAGTATGCTATGTAAATTAATAAAAAATATCTAGATTTTATTTTCACATAAAAAAAAAAATTGTTTTCTTCTCTTTATGTTTAAATGTAGTCAATAATGAAGAAAATAGAACTAGAATTTTTATGTGTTTATATAAGACCTAGTCAATTTAAACTAAGGAGTTTTCTTTGCACTATTAATAGAGTACTAATCAAAGAATGTTTCCATCATGTTATGAATAATGGAACCACTCACACAATTGGAGTTGTTTCTCATCACCTTCTTCTTATTGGAGGGGCTAGATTACTTCTTGATGATAAATTATTCTAGGAACATGTAGGGTCATGTCAAGGAGTATTTTGTGCTTTCTTCAACTACCTATGGAATATTATTGTTTCTTGTAGTTTAAGACCTTCTATATGGATAGGAGTTCTATTTTTTAATCAATTATATTTTGATAGGCCGTGCATACCTACCAATTTATTTTCATTGTAAAACTTCTATTATATAAACATAAAATTCCATAATTAAAATATGATACCCATAGAAGACCACTAGTCTATTGTACATGGAAATACAAGGTTAAGACTTTAGAAAAATAATTACAATGGTAGATAAAAATAAAAGGTAAGTTTAGTCACAATAATAGGATAAAAGCCCCTCCTACTCAACATATGACATAATTTACAATGAGGTTTTACTAACTTGATATAAATAAATAAATGAGAAATTTATATATTAATATATATTTTTATTATCGATAATGATTAACAAGTATATGAAAGGATAATAAAAGTATTCTCTTTACATACAAAAAAAATAAAGGTCTGAAATAGATCAATGGAATTGAGAAAAATATGTTTTATATACAGGTAGTGTCATAACTTATTTCCTTTTTAAATTAAAAAAATATATATACATTTTACATTATTTCACTTTTTGATGATGATTTATACTTTTTAATGTATTGTAAATGACATAAAGTTGTATTTAAGATTAAAAAGTTTAGTGAAATGTATATATTACTTTAATTAAATCTATACACTATAATGGGAGAGTATTAATTATACATATTAGAAAATAAATACTTATAAAATCTTACAGCTTTGCGTGCATAGTCAAGTGTATCTTTGCCTTGAGTTTTTTCAGCCTCTTGAGCCATCTCCCTCACACCTTCATCAAAAGCCTTAAATGACAACTTCATAAATTCTGGAAGTCCTTCCATGGATGCTAAATCCCACCTTTCATAAAGTACAAGATAATCTATTACAATGAAATCTATATATTATCTATCTATCAATATATAAATATATTAGAATGTTCATTGTATATTAATGTGTTTTAGAAATTATATAAAAAATATAGAAAACTAAACTCATTTAGGTCTACTAGCTATAAACTATGATACATTATCATCAATGTGTTAGTTCTCTATATGGAAATCATTCTCCCTACATAAATAACTAGATTTTCAACATGCATATAGTTTAATATCTTACTTTATCTCACCCCAATTTACCAATATAAGTAAATAAATACCTCTTAATGGCTTGTGTGAAGATTTTAAGTTCATCTAAAGTCCCATAAGTGTCATAAATATCATCCAAACAAGTGACAAATGTAGCCATCTTTGCAAAACCGATTCTAAAAGTAGAATATTTTGGCTCAATACACCCTCCAGCTGCCCAAAAGTAAAATTCCACATGGCGATGGCGAGCAAACTCTAGTTTAGCTAGACCAGACTCTGTCCACCATCTAAAATGAAAACCCATTACTAAATCAACATGATTTTCTAACCGTTCAAATATAAATTTTATTGTAAATAATTTAAACTTCAAACTAAGATAATATCTAATTAGGTAGCATGAATTTTCTACCTTGAGAGAATTTGAATCTCTTGTTGTTGGATTGACTGGATCATATTGAAGTCCAACTTTGCCAGTTCTAAAAGTTTTGAGTTAAAAATACTACAACAATTCCAAAGTATCAATGTTAAAACATTTCAAAGATGTTCAAACTTAAAACATCAAAATTTATGTTCTATTAAAATAAAAAAATATTTAATGTAAATTTTAATTTTTTTGCCTAATGTTTTGAATTAGGAAGAGATGGGTATTGAAATTACTTGTCAGTGGTCTTAGCATCTCCATATATGTCAATATAAGTCCTTGCTTCTAACCTAGGCACATTGGTGTGCCAACCATACTCTAGATTGAATTTTATCTATTACATCACATAAATTAGAATCTCAATTGCTAAATGAATTCACAAAATTAATATGAAAAAAATATTAAAGAATGTGGATACCTCTTTTGAAAGATTGGTATTATTAATATTTGGTAGAGCTTGTTTTAAATATGTAGTAGAAAAGACTTTTCCATCATCCAAATCTTGCTCCCTAGGAAATGCAATGAGTGAAGCTCGAAATAAATTTAGAATGCTTCTTATCTCCTTCTCATTTGATTGATTGTTTGAGTACAATAATTGTCCATCTTTACATTTGAACTGCTGCAACATACCTGATGTGATATCAAGTTAGATGCAACTTCATTCTTTGTTCATATAACCTAAAGTATATCTAGTATTAATAGTTAGTACTTTTAGAAGAATAAAATTTATTGTCTTGATAAATTCGATTAATAAGATTGAAAAGATCTACAATAAATAAATAAAACACTAATTTAAAATTTATAATTTAATTACAATAATGACCCTTATCCTTTTCAAAAAGAAATATTCCAACAAACTTTGAAACAAAATTTAATCAATCTGAAAATAATTTATTTCAAGTATATAAAAATGTATATATTACCCAGCCTTATTACTCTTATATCGTACTTATTACGAACCAATATAATAGACTCTGTGCACTCCATACCTATCAACCAATATAATAGACTCTATGCACTCCATACTTATCCATCATGTTGAACTTCTATAGAATGAAAAAAGTTGAATGAAAAAAATGTTACTCTTGAATAATTAACTTAAATATGCTAACTATTTTCTGCTTATTTTACTATATAAAATGTTAGAATTCGCTTTCATAAAATCCTCCAACCCTTCTCTATTGTCTTGATTTGATGTTTTTATAGATAAAGGCTTTAAACAAGGTTTATAGTAATCCTACTATTTTCCAAACATCTTAGATTCAGTGATTGCAGATATCACCTGAAGAGACGCCATATCTGTGTAGGCGAAGAATTCGAAAACCCAAAGCCGTGGTGTTGAGATCCACACAAGGACTCTTTCTACCGCATCCAATGCCTTTATCATTCCAATACCTGCTATTCAAACAAATAGTTCTTAGATATTAGAAATAGACTAAGGAATACATAATATAAATCCTGAATCTTAAAGAAACAAGCAAACCTGTAAACATAGTCAAGAGCGGTTTTTATTTCATTTTGAAAATGGCGATCAATCCCAAGTCGTTGTACATCGTCCACCATTGAAAGACGCTGAGACAGATCGTCTACAGATGAAGAGTGTAGATGAAGGCCGTTGAACATGTCCTTTATCTCCTCAACCAGCTTTTCAGCACGTTCAGCATAACAGGGAGCCTTCACCACAGATCAAAAGGATTAAGACAATAGAAATCAAGAACTTCTAAGAAACTATGCACCCCTTAAACACAGTTCAGATTAGACAGTAAAGTAGTTTACGTCATAAGATCTGGAGAGGGACTGTAAGAAATCATCATCCCACAAGTTGGGGTGATGATTGCCAATGCGGCGTGTGATGCCTTTATCATCAGTGGTAATAAACGCCATATTCACAGGAATTTGAGCAACTCTGCGGCGTGCTAGTGTTTTGCCTGGTGGGTATACTTTGCTGAAAAGCTTATCATGGGGAATACAAGGCTTATGAAATGGCAGCTTCTGTCCAAGCACAGTGGAAGCCAATGGTGTAATGCAACCCAGAAGCATTTTTCAGCTTGTTCTTGTGAGACTCAAAAGAAGGATCTTTTTCTTTGTTAGGGTGAAGCTTGCCATCCATTCCAATTTATAGAACTTCCATCAAAATTTGAACGGCTGATATTAAGCTTGCGTATCGCATTATCTAACTTTATAATATTTTAGTATTTGGTATTCCGTATAGCAATATCACTAAAATTACTTTTGATGGCGGTCCCATAAATTAATAATTTATTGAATATCAAATCGACGACGTTTCGTCATGCTCAACTGTTTCCACATTGATTGACTGACAAGAGTTCTTAAAAAAATAGAGAAAATTCAATTGACTAGATAGAAAGAAAATGGCTCGTTAAAATATCCAGGTCGGAGACAAAAAAAAATACGAAATGATCCGTTTTAGGAAGAAACTACACCTTGACTGTACCCTATAAATGCTTTTGGAGCCCCACTGAGGTATTAGATTCATGCGCGAGAGGTCCCATGGTACGTGTTCTTCTTTTCTTTTCAATTTCCTACTTTCTTATTATTCCAAAATAAAGTTCTAGTAATCTTTATTGCCACCTTTCAGATCTTTATTATATCTATATATTTTCTATAAATGCTTTCAGAGCATCTATAAGGGTTTAAATTCATGCGCGAGGGGTCCCATAGTACGTATTCTTTTCTTTTCAAATTCCTACTTTCTTATTATTCCAAAATAGAGTTCTAAGAATCTTTATTGCCACCTTTCAGATCTATCAATCAATGTAGTAATCTTTATTATTTCTATATATTTTCTATAAATGCTTTGAGAGCATCTATGAGGGTTTAAATTCATGCACGGGGAGTCCCATGGTACATGCTTTCGTTTTTCTTTTTTCTTTCTCATTTCCTTATTATTCCTAATAAAGTTCTAGCACTCTCTATTGTCACCTTACATAACCACCAATCAAGTATAGTCTAACAAAGTAAATGTATACATCTTTAATATATCTATATGTTCCAGGTTTCATGTATTTTTATATTGAAAGTTGTTTCATATTTTTTAAGAAATTGAGAATCAAATATTTTTTTTAGAACTTGCATGTTTTTACATTTTACATTTTACATTTTACATTGATGTTTATTAAGGGTGTGACAATTACAACACGTAACAATTTCTTTTGCTATCATTTATTATTTAATAGATATACATAGGTTGTTCTAAAATCTAATCCTAGTACAAGTTGGTTTCATGTCAACAAATGTGAATTACATAGGCTACATAAAGGTAGGTGAACACTTCAACATCTATATAAAACTAACAAAGGGTTTGATGTTAGCTAAATTGTTCATGATATATGACCCTAAAAATATTCTATAACACATTTTAATTTTTTTCAAAATTTCATATATATCATAAATAATATTCAAACTAGTGATAAATGTATTCATCATTAAAAATTTATTTTTTAAAGTAGATTTTGTTTCTTAATACACCATCTAGCTCTCCACAAGAAAAATTCCACATGACAATGGTAAGAAAACTATAGATCAACCAGAGCAAACTCTATCTAGCATCTAAAATACACACATTACTCAATGAATATGAGTTTCTAACTATAATATTATAGATTATAGTCTAAATAGTTTAAAGTTCAACCTAAGATAATATCTTTCATTCATGAATTTTTTATGTTAAAACAATTTGAAAATCTTGTTGTTGTACAAATTAGATCATATTGAATTCCAATTTTGCTAATTCTAATTGTTTTCTATGTTGCATGTTTGTAGAGATCTTCAAGCATATTTAAAACATTCAAATTTATGTTTTATTCAAAATTTGAAATCTTTAATGTTAATTTTCAAATGTTTTACAATATGATATTTTGAGTTAGGAGAAAATGAGTATATGTTATGGACTATTGAAATTACTTATTGATGATCTTGGAATATCCATATATGTCAGTATAAGTCCTTCATTCCAACCTAGACACATTGGTGTGCCAATCATACTATACATTAAATTTTATCTATTACATCGCATTCACTAGACACCTAATTGATAAATAGATTCATATGTTCAATATGAAAAATATTAATGGGCATGGATACCTCTTTAGAAATATTGATAATTTTAATATTTGATATATTTCTTTTAAATATGTAGTAGAAATTTTTTTGACATATATAATGAGTGAAGCTTACAATAAATTTAGAACATTTCTTATCTCCTCATTTGATTGACTTTTTGAATACCAAAATTGTCCATCTTTACCTTTGAACTATTTCAGCATATCTACATTGATATTATGTTAGAAGCAATTTCATGTTTTTTAATGTAACTTAAATTAAATCTAATAAATTAAGATTTACTACGTTCATGGGAAAGAATTTTATTTATTAATAAATTCAATAAATAAGACTAGAAGGGTTTCTATGTTGAAAAACTAAGTACAAAGATATTCAATCACAATAATAGCTTTTTACATATTTTAACAAAATATATTAAAATAATTTTTTTTAAATAATTATTCAAAAATAATTTATTATTAATAAATAAATATGTTAACCGTTAAAAGTGGAGCCTTATTAATTTTATATTATACTTTTTACTAACCAATATAACTTATATAAAATAAAAAAATGTTTCTATTAGATAATTCTCTTAAATATATAAAATCATTGTGTTCTTTTATTATTGTAAAAATGGAAATAATACAATTTGATCCGACACACTGGATCTTTATTTACCAACACCATTTCGTCTTGAATCATCTCCTTTACTAGTCATTTAATCAAATAATTTGTATTTGATTAAATTCATCACTCTTCATCTCTTAATTAAATAAATCAATTTTATTTAATTAATTTGTAATCCCCCTTTTAATTAAATAAATCATTTTATTTAAATAATCCCTAAAGTCTACTCATTTAAATTAAATAAATTTTTATTTGGTTTAAATCCAACATCATCCTCCTTTAATTAAATAAATCAATCTTTATTTAATTAAATATAAAATCATTATTCTCTTAAATTTGATTTATTTAAATTCTAAAATCTAAGTCAAAATGGTCAAATCAACTAATCTCCCTCTTAATTAATCAAATCCTAATTAATGCTAATCTTAATCACTCCAATCCTCCAGATCTTGCAACTTGCACAATAAATCAATTACTTTGATTTATTAAATCTCTTATTTTCCCTCACATGGCATAAAAAGGGAATATTTCTCCAAATTTGAAAATCCCCCCAAAAGGGATGGGTACTTCCAACAAGGCATTTAATGCCTCTTACATGTCCTTGGCCTTGAGCCAAGTGACATTAAATCCATTTCCTTCTCCCTCCAACATGTCACATTCAAATTTCAAATTTGAATCTCATAGCATTTATCATGCACATTGACCAAAATGTGCACAACCTTCAACCATTCACATCTTGACAAGTGGCACTTGGTCATTGGATATTGAATGATCTCACATTGCTCAATTTCACTCTCTCTTCCGATTTAAAAATATATAAATGAGAGACTCTTCCTCTCATTCTAACATCCACAATTTTGACCAAAGTTACTCTCTTCACATTGAGAGCTAATTTTGCCTACTTCATAACAACTGTTCATCATTTTCATGATTTCATAGCAAGGTTATGTCAAAATATCATCAAGGGGATTCAATCATCCACAAATTATTACAAATCTTACAAAGGAGTTGGGAAAGGGCCAATTTCGACACGCCAATTGGCACCAATTCCCCCATGGGATCAAGAGTTTGCTTGCTTAACTAGGATTGCTTTAGCTTTTCATGTTTTGTTCTTGTTTTTCCTATTTTTAGCATTGTAAATGGATTTCATGGGGAATCCTTTTTTTATCTTGCATATGAACCTAACTATGTGTTTGTTTGTTGTGTTTGTGCAGGAATAGGATTGGGGTTCACATTTTGGCTCTAGAAGGAGGTATTTGTCTGTTTCTGTCAAACAAGGCGGAAGGAGCTTATGTTCCTGATGCACTTGCGATAGGAAATTCAAAATATATATATATGTTCCTATCAAATAGGCGGAAGGAGCTTATGTTCCTGATGCACTTGCATGACAGGAAATTCAAAATATTTATCTGTTCCTGTCAAACATGAAGAAGGAGCCTATGTTCCTGATGCACTTGTGATAGGAAATTCAAAATATATCTATTTTTTTCTGTCAAATAGGCAGAAGGAGCCTATGTTCCTGACGCACTTGTGATAGGAAGTTTGAAATATATCTATCTGTTTTTGTCAAACGAGCGAAAGGAGCCTATGTTCCTAACACACTTGCGATAGGAAGTTCAAAATATATTTGTTTGTTTCTGTCAAACAAGCGGAAGGAGCCTATGTTTATGGCACACTTGCGACAGAAATTTTGAAACATATATGTTTGTTCCTGTCAAACAAGCGAAAGGAGCCTATGTTCCTAACACACTTGCAATAGGAAGTTCAAGATATATCTGTCTTTTTTATGACAGAACATTAGATTAAATTTATTTTGGTTGCTTTAGGTTGCTAACCAGTTTTTCTAACCTTTGATTTGCATTTCTAATCAATTTTTGCAGGTTGGTTAATCAAGGTAAAGGAGGAAACAAGATTGAAAGTGGAATTATGGCATCATTCTCACATTACACCAAGTGTTTTTAAACACTTTAGTGTTTGTTTAACACTCTTAGAGAATTCATAATCTCTCTTAAAGAATTTTTTATCTTTCATGCTTTTAGGAAACACTAAATTTCTTTTTGGGCTCTAAAAACAACAATACAAATTTTTGTCTTTCAAAGTTTGCAAACATAAGGCAAGTAAAAAGAATTTTAGGACAAACTTACTAGATTTGGTTTTCGGATTTAATAATTGAACAAGGAAAATCCCACATTTGAATCGGTGCTATAAAAAGAACTCACTTTTTCTTTGTGGACTTAAAATGAACAAGTGTTATTTTGTTTTGTAATTATTTACTCAAAGTAATACCATCAAAAGGATGTATGCACTTCATGGTGATCTTTATAATCAAAAGTATTTTTGGTGACATTAAGTTGCATAAAATACTACTTCCATATTTCAATTTGGGTACCTAACAATTGAACCAATCTTGCGAGTGTGAGTTTGGCATATTGCGAGTGTTCTCCCTTTATTTTTCAATGAAGTTCAATTGAACTACAGGATATGCTTGCTTGCTTTTGTTTATCTTAGCGCGTCTACTTTGTGGGAAAAAGTAATCACCCAAGGGAATGACCCAACCAAGAACACGCTAAAGCCAAGCAACTTCCACCCTGGATATAAGTGTGGATATTGGAACAAAGGCCAATATTATGAGGATTGTTCTGACAAGAGGGCAGCAATGGTCTCTCACCGCATGGATGGTCTCCCACAAATGGAATTCCCATATTACAACCCTTGTTTAATAAAGGCCAAAATCCTAAACTATTTTTTGGTGCAAAAGGTCATGTTCTTTGAAGCCACCCCACATATGCATATGATTTTGTTTTAGAGATGAAAAGTATGCCATGGGAGATTCATGGGTATTGATGCTTGGCTAATCCAAGAAGTGAGTGCATTGTAAGGGGGAGCCTGTGTGGTCAAGCATCTAATCATCCGCACTGAATATGCGCAGTTGGATTTATCCAAGTTGGATCCCAAAAAATATTGTCTCTTCATCCTAATATTGTACATGTTCTTGGAATTCAAAACACATTGCTTTGATTGGAAACATTCAAAAACAAACATCCACAAAAAATATTTAAATTTCAAACCCTTTAGGAGGGGAAAATACCTTTGACCAAATCCAAGTATTGTTTCTTTCTCTAGGGATTTTATTCTTAGAAGTCTCTAAGCATTTGGATTTACATCATAATTTGCTCATACTAAATTCAACCTAGGAAACTATGCTCTTGAAACCTTGATTTTCACATAATGGACATTGTGGAATGAAAAGGAATTGAGACATAAACATTCAGTTTGAAAAGCTAATCAAGAAGTGGATGTGGTAAAAATAAAGTCATTAACCAAGATAAAATCAATTGAACCACACATGTGCCTGGTCCCTTTTGAGTCATTTGGTTTTCATGCAAACATTGGTCTTTTGGTTTGAACCACTTTTATGGAAAAGAATGTTCTTCAAAACGTTGGTCTTGTAAGAAAGTCCTCTTAGGTTCATCTAGAATCAAGTAAAACACTTCATCCATCCAAACATTTATCAAAATCCCATTTCACCAACAACTTTTGGAACCTTTGAAAACATCACTTATGCTAGACTTTTAGGGAAAATCAACATCAACTTGTTTGGCTTAACACACCTAGCCAAATTATCCTCTTGTGTACGATTTTACTCTAGGATAACACAAATTCCTATAATTTACAAGTTCATTATCCAAAATCACCTTGTTTGACTTAACACATTTAGTCAAACTATCCTCTTGTGTACGAGTTTACTCTAGGATAACACAACTTCCTAGAGTTTACAAGTGCGTCATCGCTTTGTTTGACTTAACACACTTAGTCAAACTATCTGCAATCAAAATCAAATCAAAACAAGTCCTAAAGTCTAGCATTGATCCAAAGTTCCTAAAAGTGTAAACACCCATATATCATTCACCCCTTTCATCCTCCATCTCATCATTGGTCCTAAACCCCTCAAATTTCAACAAGGTCAAAACACAAGAGGAGCATGGAATATAAACTTGATTCATACATCATGAGTAATCCAAGTCAACCAACCTATCAGGGCCTTACAATACCAATTGATTTTCAAATTCACATTTGTACAATTCATACATGGGACCATTATCTCCTACAAACCTCAATGGTACAAAAAGTGTTAGTTATCCCAATCTAAATTTTGGAACACCTTTTTCTTTGGTAGATTTAAATCAAAATCAAAACTTACAAATCTATCAACCAAACAGTCAAGGAATGAGCCTTCCCCCTTTAACAACTATCAATCAACCGAATATGAGCAACACCCCCTTCATAATTCAAAGCATCATATCAAATCCTCCCATTTTTCCATCGATATCACAACAACAGATGCCAACCATCCAAGCAACCCCAATTATCAATACAACTGCTCCTTTCATCACAATGGTCAACACCATTCCCAATCCACCGCCACCACCGCTAAAACACAACATGGTTAATTTCACATTCTCCATCATGTTGCAAGCCACTCAACAAGCTGCCTGCCAAAAGGTGCTCCAAAACCAACAATCTGCATAGCTAGCTACTTAGCAAGCACAAGCACAATTAGCTAACCAACAAGCCACTCAAGCTGCATAAGCCCAACAAGCCGCACAAGCTGTGCAAGCGGCTCAAGCAGCCCAACAAGCATAGGCTCAAGCTCAAGCCCATCACCAGGCTCAGCAAGCGCGAGAAAAAAATTGAGCACAATTGCAAGCAATCCCTCAACAAGTAGCACAACAACAAGCCCAACAAAAAGAATTGTTGGAACAACAACAACATGACCAACAACAAGTGTCGTTGGGTCAGCAACAAATGCAAACATTACTCCCTCAGCAAGGCTTGCAACAAAATCCAACCAAAATCATTGAAAATGATGATCAAGATCCTTCCATCATTGATCATGTTTAAAATTTCTCTACATCACCTAATGAGTTAGAGGACATATCTCAAGAATTTATTCCAAAGCATGATCAACATCTTTCACCAAGGTCTAGCAATGATCCTTTCCAAAACACATGGACATCCTTTGAACTTATGAAATTTGAGAAAATTCCTATGGCTAATGAAGATATTCAAGAACCCTTTATAAGAAATCTATTCTTTGAAATTGACCCATGTAAAGAACTTCATCCAAAGCATGTCAAAAGCAATTATGAAATCATTCGAGATCAAGAATTTGCAACTCCAAGCTACTACAATGATATAATGGGAACTCTCCTATCTATACTAGATAATCACATCCACATAGCACATACTCCTCCATCTACCCATGAGATGCTCCTTGTGGAGGGACATGTAGATGATCTTCATTCAGAACATGATTCCTTTACTCTTGACATTATTACACAAAAAGAGCAAGATATTGATTCCTACAGTCAAACTCAGTTGTCAACATTAGGATCAAATATATCCCAAATCCAAACTAAGGACATCTTGTATGAAGATATCCAACATTATCCACTCAAGGAAATAGGTCAGACAGAATAGGATATTCTAGAGTCAACAGAGCAACAAATTGAAATGACATCATCTGCAGTGGTCATTTGTCAGAGAATGCATTCTGAACAAAACATCTCAAAACAAGGATAATCAAAGAACAAAGGTGCTACTATCACCATACTGGGGGCAACTTTGTCTCAAGAAAACGTCAACATAGGGGGCATGAAGGATCCTTATGATGAAACCAATTCCAATACTACAACCATCCACGTCATGAATCTTCATCCACCCATCACCCCATCCACAAATTGGGACCAACGTCGAAAGAAATATTTGAATCAAAGCATGAATAATTTTATCAAGGAAAAAGAAGCAAAGCATGAAGGACAAATCAAATACAAGTGGATACCAAAAAATACAAAGAAGGATGATCCCTATCATACTCCATTAGTCAAAGAAACTATGGGGCAAAATAAAAAGGGAGCAAGTAGCCATCAAAGATGTCCACAAAGGAAAAAGCGGGCTTCTCAAGCGACATACAATGTGTATCCAACTATTGGTCCTAATTCCATGCACACTTCTATATCCACCCGTCATTGCTCATCTTCCCAATTTTAGAGAGTCAAAGTTTCCAAACTGTCAACCAATCCATTTTATATTCCTAAACACACAACTCCATCCATGCCTCCATGCATGATATCTAATTATCACATTGACCATGTGTTGGCAGTCACCTTTCATGATAAGGATTCAGAAGGCACTATATCATGATGTGCACACAAAGACAAAGTTAACTCTGATATCAACAAAGCGGATCAAAAATCTCGAAAGTTGCTTTCAAGTGCATGTATCTTGGAAAAGAAGCTTCTTCAAGTAGGACACATTATGAAAAAGGAATCTACATCAGGATCACCAAGTGATTCAATGTGAGCTTAAAAATATTTCATAGAAAAATACAAAAAAAAAAAATCAAAAATATGTAAAATTCCAAAAAAAATAGAAAAGGGATTGAAAACAGTAAAGAGAAAAAATTGTCCTCTAGTGAAAATCACTACAGTGGCACTTTGGGCAAATACCATGATGAAAACCTGGCAAACAAGTGTCATGTGTAGAATTGAGCATCTACATGCACCATTTTAGGGGAAAGCATCTCATCCCATCCATAATAAAGCCAACATTCCATCCGTCTTAAGTCTATTCATCCATGAACCATTTATCCAATCCATTTTCATCCATCTACATCCGTAGTCCAAATTATCTTGATCTTGACCTAGTTTGGTGCACACTTTACACTTTCTTATGGTAGTCATCTTGACGTGGGTCATTTTCATTGATCCTATCCTACCCAACATTATTTGAGCCATGAAGAATTATCCAAATAAACATCCATTATCTGAACCCCTTATCCTATCGCGAGATAATCCTTGGAATCATTTGCATGATTACCATATCCATCCATCCACACACCTATCCAAGCATCCACCCATGGCCTTTTAAACATTTTTAGACACTAGGAGTATATATTTACATCTTGCTTCAGGAATAAATCTTGATATATATCCTCCAACTTATGTGGTGATCCAAACATTGGAAAACGTGAAATCAAATTGGTCAAAGAATTTGTGAGACAAAAAATCCAAATCACTAGCCCATGGCATATTTTGACAAGAATATGTTCCTTATCAAGCTTTATCTTTTATCGAACATCAATCCAGACAATCCATATCAATCATATCTAATGTGTACTTCAACGTCACATAAAATCATCAAAACTATTTTGTTCCAAATCGATCTTCATCAATCCTTATCAATCAAATCCAACCAATCCATCATCATCTCGGGATATCCTTCCCAATCCTTGTGTTTCTTAACACTATTATTGCATTTTTGTGTATCCTCAACAATGTTATCATCATCAACCTTGAAATCCTTGTGTTGTTTAACACTATCCTTGCATTGTTGTGTATCCTCAACAATGTTATCACCATCAATCTAATCAATCAATCCTAGCTTGGTTTTCTATAGAATCCAAAAATAGAGCACTGATATCATCATATATCCATATCCAAATCATCAAAATCATGTGAAAATCCAAAAACATCCAAATCATTCAAAAATCCTAAAACATTCATAAAAATAGAAAAAATCAAAAGTGGCATCATTTAACCGAACTACATCATCTTTGAGCTTAAACGTAGGCAATGTTGATCTTTGATCATCCCCCAAGACATTTTAGGTCAGTCCTTTAGGTGTCCATCGTAATGGCAATCTGTTTTCCCATCTATTTCACACTTTAGGTCAATCCTTTAGGTGTCCGTCACAATGACAATTCGTTTTCCCATCTATTTCACATTTTAGGTCAGTCCTTTAGGCATTTGTTGCAATGGCAATCTGTTTGCCCATCTATTTCACATTTTAGGTCAATCCTTTAGGCGTTTGTCGCAATGGCAATCTGTTTGCCCAGCTATTTCACACCCTAGGTTAGTCCTTTACGCGTTTGTCACAATCTGGCAATCCATTTGCCCATCTATCTTATTAGCATTTCATTTTGTTGTCAGTCAAACTATGTTGTCTCTGAGCTTAAACGTAGGCAAGGCCATCCTTGATCGGCCCCCAAGACACAAAATACAAGAACATTCATAAATCTCAAAAACATAAGAAAAATTGAAAAATCAAAAAATCAAAACAACCTTAAAACATTTGAAAAACCAAAAATGGTGCACCTGTCTCATCTCTCTTTCACCCGCAATAATCATCATTCCTAATAAATCAATCATCACCTTCATCCTTTGGTGAGTCAGTCAGAAGCACATCTAGTAGGTTTCAAAGTGAACACCTAATCATCATAAGTCTCAAGTCTATGTCAGTAAACAAGCAAGTTGATCAACTTAGAGTATCAATAGCTTATCATCCAATCAATCTCATCAAAACCCTGATCACAACATGTCCTAGGATGTATCCTTCCCACGATGGACATAAGCATCATGTACCCCATAGTAGTTTAGTCTTGGCTAGCGGTATGAAGAATAGTATCTTGTTTGTTTACTTTATTTGGTCTTTTTGACTTATCTTATTTTGTGCTCATTCCAAGGACCTCTCGATGATGCCTAAACAAATCAGGTTTAGAGGGAAAGGAATGGGGCAACAATCATTATCTTTTTTGTCTATTGTGCTTGTTGGATACTCTTGTAAAATAACTTGGTGAATACTTGCTTTGTTAGGTCTGTCCTAGCAAGTTTTTTGTATGTCAGGTGTGAACAATAATACTCCTATCTGATTGTCGAGTCAAAGTCCATCACACTAGGTACAATGTCATCCTAGTTATTTATACCTTGATGCATCGTACCTATGTGTGTTATCAAACATAAAGTAATTGGCCCTTTTAAAATCTTGACTCCTGGTAAGCAAATCATCATCATCGCATTTATAATGTGAACTAGTGTGGATCCTCCTTCCATCCATCTTATTCTTCTTATTCTTCTATCTTTACTAATATTTCTCTCTAAAATTGGCATGTTGTATCAAAATATACATGAGGCTACCCATGGTCAATGGCTATCTATACATCATCAAAGTCGTCTACATCAAATATCTAATCTTTCTAAAGAATTACCTTTCATCATTTGATCAAAAGAACCACCCCTCTCGTATTTTATCTTGATCACGATCAAAAAAATGAACATTTCCACTCGATCTCTCAAGGGGGCAACATATTAGCAAAATCCTTCCACTGGGGCAACAGTGGGGCATTCGAAAAAATAGAGAAATTTTGAACTTTGATCACAACAGTTTATTCTTTGAACCAATACAACATGTGCATTGCTTCAAAGAGGGGAAAAATGTAGACATGGAAAATATAAAATTCAATCCAACACACTGAATCCTGATTTACTAACACCATTTCATCTTGAATCATCTCATTTGCTAGTCATTTAATCGAATAATTTGTATTTGATTAAATTCGTCACTCTTCATCTCTTAATTAAATAAATCAATTTTATTTGATTAATTCGCAATCCCCCTTTTAATTAAATAAATCATTTTATTTAATTAATCCCTAAAGTCATCTCATTTAAATTAAATAAATCTTTATTTGGTTTAAATCCAACATCATCCTCCTTTAATTAAATAAATCAATCTTTATTTGATTAAATCTAAAATCATTATTCTCTCAACTTTGATTTATTTAAATCCTAAAATCTAAGTCAAAATGGTCAAATCAACTAATCCCCCTCTTAATTAATCAAATCATGATTAATGATAATCTTAATCACTCCAATCCTCTAGATCTTGAAACTTGCACAATAAATCAAATACTTTGATTTATTAAATCTCCTATTTTCCCTCACATGGCATAAAAAGGGAATATTCCTCCAAAAGGGATGGGTACTTCCAACAAGGCATTTAATGCCTCTTACATGTCCTTGGCCTTGAGCCAAGTGACATTAACTCCATTTCCTTTTCCCTCCAACATGTCACATGCAAATTTCAAATTTGAATCTCATAGCATTTATCATGCACGTTGACCAAAATGTGCACAACCTTTCAACCATTCACATCTTGACAAGTGGCACTTGGTCATTGGATGTTGAATGATCCCACATTGCTCAATTTCACTCTCTCTTCCAATTTGGAAATCTATAAATGAGATGTTAGAGTAAAGTAATTAATTAACTTTACTCTCCTCTTAAGATTTCGCCTTGCACACATATTAGTCATTTAATAATTAATATTAATTATTAAATGCACTCACCTTTAGGATTAGGTTTTCCTTTTAGGTTTTGATCTCCTTTTATAAGGATTGATCTCTTGTATTTCTTTGATGCTCTATTTCATTTTTCTGGAATACATGTTGCACATTGTGAGAGCCAAACCCTCGTCTTGATCTCTCTCTTTCTCTGTGACAAGTCTTTTGCATGCAGGTATTAATCGGGGTTTGTGGATTTGCATTTCTCAAATCCTACATGGTATCAGAGCCAGATCTGCTGCAGCTTGTTTAGTTTTTGAAAGGTTTAGAGATCTAGGTTTGGTTGCATCAGATCTGTGTTTGTTTTCTAGTTTTTATTTGGAATAGGGGGTTTATTTTTTTGGTGTATTTTGAGCTCAAACGGACCTCACCGTTGAGCTCGCAGCATCCAAAAACCCCTATTTTGATATAAAATTCATCAAATTTGGCTTCACGGTGTTAGATCTACGAGGGTTTGATGTTTTTTGAGGGTTCTTGATCCAGAGCGTACCTACAATTTTGGAGCAATTTCAACCCAAACGGACCTCACCATCGCATTCAGAGTGCCCAAAAACCCCTAAATCGACTGTCAAATCATCGAAATCGGACATAGTGACTCCGGGAGGCAAATTTTTTTCATTTCTGGGTCGTACGTCCTGGTACGGCATGCAATCCGAGAAAAACATTTAAAAATCAGAGCTATGGGCGCCGCAGTCAATTAACCGCTAGCGGTTAACCGCTAGTGGTTAATGCTAGCGGTCAATGCTAGCGGTTAGCCTAACCACCAGGCTTAACCCTCTAACTTTTTTGGAGCAGTTTTGGTATTTTGGCCATAACTTTTGCATACGAACTCGGTTTTTCGAAAACAAAATATTGTCGGAAAGCTGGTTTTGATGCCGTTCCAGTGGTACTGGTTATTTCTTCTGAGTTTTCAGTTTTTCAGTCGTTTTTGCTAGTTAAAGTCAGAACTTGAGTTTTTCACTCCCGGGGGTGTATCTTTTGCGTCCGTGATCTGTTTTGTGCAAACGAATAGGCGTTGGAAAGGTATTACAGAGTTCTTTCCAGATCTACAGTTTATTTGATCAGATAATTTACCAGGTATATTTAATTCAGCCTTGTGTGTTTTTGCACTTTGCATAATTACTTGGACATTCTGGCACCTACATGGGATCTGTTTGTGTGGGATGGATTATGTTGATATGATTTATTATGGTTGAGAGTTTCAATTTCTGATTTTTTCATTTGAGTGAGTATAATGGGTTTTTCTACTCACCCTTCAGTTGTATTTCTGGATAAGGATAATTATGAGTCATGGGCAAAGGGCATACTTACACATTGTAAGTGGCTCAATATTTTGCCTTATTTATATGATCTCATACCTACACCAGACACATCAAGGGGTTTATCAGCATGGGTTATTATTCGAGATCATATTGTAGGGGTTATTGGTTGTAGTGTTGATTTTGACACTTTGTGTGCTTTATCCGACATTCGTTGTCCTCACACACTTTGGCAACATCTTTGGGAGATTTTTGGAGACCCTAATATCTCTCCATTCCCAAAGAATCCCGCTGCAGATTGTCTCATCCCTCTTGCAGATGTAGATTTCATACCCTATGATAATTGTACTCTAGAGGAGCTTGAGTATCTTACAGGTCTTGCATGTGCCGATGGTTCAGAGACTTGTATTCATGTTCCCACTCTTCAGACTGAGACTTCATCAACATCTCCTATTGTTCTTGATTCAGTGCAGCAGGGTATCATTCACCTTCTAGACATAGCTACTTTAGACTCTTATCTTGCAGACATATCCTTCTTGTTTGTTGAGTCCTATATTGCAGATTTGGAGGATTATTTTGAGGATATTCATCTCCTCTACCTTGACAATCAGGTTATTACTGTACGCCCACCATTATCAGTGCATTTAGAGGTTGCATTTCAGGATTCTCCACATCAGTTTGGATTTGACATCATTTGTTTCAATTCAGACAGAGAGTTTCTTCAGCATCCTATCATGGCACACATCTTGAGACAGATTGGTTCATCACTCTTCACAGGGTTTCTTCGACATCGTCCTTTGGATCCATTTCTTCCCAAGGGGAGGAATATCATCTACCGCTTCAGGATCTCTTTTTGGATTCTACATCAGGCATCTACCATTGTGACAGGAGTTTCTTCATTGTGGGGGGGCCTTCTTCTCTCTTTCTATCTCTCCTATGGAGACCATTGTATATGTACTTATATGATAGAAGTTGTCTATGGGGGGTATCATGTAATCCACCCCCTATCCTTCTTTCATTAGTACATCACATTCCTTTCTTTGCATTCTATTTTGGGGAGGAGTTTTGTTCCCACTGGGTTTTCTCCTTTACCCTGTTTCATTTAGTTTGCATTGCTTTTGTAAATGGGTACCTGATCAGGCCTAGTTGCCGGGACCCATGTTTATTTTCATGCATTGTAGTTACCTTTGCTTTCTTGAACATGTTTGTAGCTGCACTCTTGCTCATCTTAAGGGGGGGTGTTAGAGTAAAGTAATTAATTAACTTTACTCTCCTCTTAAGATTTCGCCTTGCACACATATTAGTCATTTAATAATTAATATTAATTATTAAATGCACTCACCTTTAGGATTAGGTTTTCCTTTTAGGTTTTGATCTCCTTTTATAAGGATTGATCTCTTGTATTTCTTTAATGCTCTATTCATTTTTCTGGAATACATGTTGCACATTGTGAGAGCCAAACCCTCGTCTTGATCTCTCTCTTTCTCTGTGACAAGTCTTTTGCATGCAGGTATTAATTGGGGTCTGTGGATTTGCATTTCTCAAATCCTACAAGAGACTCTTCCTCTCATTCTAACATCCACAATTTTGAGCAAAGTTACTCTCTTCACATTAAGAGTTAATTTTGCCTACTTCATAACAATTGTGCATCATTTTCATGATTTCATAGAAAGGTTATGTAAAAATCTCATCAAGGAGATTCAATCATCCATAAATTATCACAAAGATTACAAAGGAGGTGGGAAAGGGCCAATTTTGACACACCAATTGGCACCAATTCCCCCATGGGATCAAGAGTTTGCTTGCTTAACTAGGATTGCTTTAACTTTTCATGTTTTGTTCTTGTTTTTCTTATTTTGAGCATTGTAAATGGATTTCATGGGGAATCCTTTTTTTATCTTGCATATGAACCTAACTATGTGTTTTTTTGTTGTGTTTGTCTAGGAATAGGATTGGGGTTCACATTATATATCATGTTAGAAGAAATGTTATATTGATAGGAAATCAAGGAATTATGTGGCGTGAAGTATTTTGGTTGTTGGGTATTCTTTGCTAAAAGGCTTATGATGAAAACAAGGTTTATGAGGAGGTGGAAAATAAATCAACGATATTAGAATCACATGCAAAAAAATTGGTGTTTCGATCACATTAGGCAAAGTTTCATGTGTGTCCCTACATTTGATCTATTAAAACCTATTTACTGAAAATAGATACTGACTATTTTGTTTATTAGTTGTTTTTTAGGTGTAGCTCTTGTCAAGGTTTGAAAGGATAGAGTAAAATGCAGAAAGAAGTAAAGGGTGTGAGGGTGCTAACAATGGTATGGTCTGGTTTTAAACCTATCAATTGCACTATTATTGGCATCTCAATATTTAAACAACAAAATCAACAACTTATGGTGAAAACAAGGTTTACGAAGAGGTGGAAAATAAATCAATGATATTAGAATCACTTGCAAAAAAATTGGTGTTTCAATCACATTAGGTAAATTTGCATGTGTGTCCTTGCATTTGAACTATTAAAACCTATTTACTGAAAATAGATAGTGACTAGATATTGTTTAATAGTTATTTTTTAGGTGTAGCTCTTGTTAAGGGTTGAAAGGATAGAGTAAAATGTAGAAAGAAGTAAAGGGCATGAGGATGCTAACAATGGTATGGAATTGGAACTATTGACTCTCAATGCTACTACTTGTGCTTGTGCTCACTCTATTTCTAGTCCATACATTGCTTCTTCTAAAGGTGTTTAGACTAGATCCTATGCCAAACTTTGGAATTGACTAGTCTATTTTCTTATTAAAGTGGTTACCTAGTTTTTGATTGGGAATAGTTGTCTTTCTATTTATGGCCCTATGTTTTCCTCACTAATGAATGCTAGAATATTGATCTTAGTCTTGAATGAGAAATGACACTATTCTAGCATCTTTAACTATTTCATCTACTTTGTGGTAAAATTTTTCTTTCACAACTTTGTTTGTAGTATCTAAATAGATTTTCGCTACCATGAACCTTTTGACATGTCCCTTCAAAGTGAAGAAAACTATCTAGCAACCTTTTATCTTTTTCCTTTCACAAGTATCAATCAAATATTACACTAAATTTTTATTTTTTTTAAATCCAAGATATATTTATATACTCCTAGATTCATGTATCTTCACAATTCATTGATGTCCCATAGTTTAAAATAAATTGGTAATCAACACTCTTTTTCTTATTGTACATTATTTTTTATTATGAGTTGATGGTTATTTTGACAACAATAAACACATTCATGCAAAATGCATCATTTGAGAATAGTGTAAAGGGGCCAATAGGCATATTTTGTGTTTTGTGTATTATGGGGTTGAACAAACTATGCTTGCACATTGGGGTGGATGGGGCAATGCTATTAGAGACCTCATTTTGTTCTTTGAGTCCACTAATTTTATTGATAATTCCATGCTACATTATATTGAGGTAGTCTCGAACGTTGAGAGAAAAAAATGTCAAGCTATGATGGAGAATTTCTTAAAGTTTGTGGAACATAGGAATGTTCATTATGGACCTATAAGTGGATGTGGGGTCCCTCCATTATTAAATATATCAATTTTCATTAATTAAACACCATTTGATTGTGAAAAGAATGAATGAATTCTTCTAAAAGGTGTCATTTGAGAGTAATGTAAAGGTGCCAATAACCATATTTTGTGTTTCATGTATCATGGGGCCAAACCGACTATGTTAGCATGTCAAGGTGGAAAAAAAATACTACTAGAATCCTTAATATTTTTTGCAAGTGTTACATTATATCAATAGATGCATGTCAATCCCTTGTAAAATAACCTATCTTATTTTTTATCAAATCCACACAATTTGATTTAGTACATTACATATACGGGATATACCTATAATTTTTTTCAAAGGTCAAGCAAGAAAAGTTGTAATGATAATAGCATTGCCATTACTTTTCTCTTTTTTAAGTACTCGAGCTTTAATTGAAAGAGACAAATCATCATATAATTTGATGAAGATATTTCCATCTGTACAACATTTTGGAGGTAGAAAGAAAAATTTTTTGCTCGTTCCGCACCTATTTATGTCTTTGCCAAAAGACAAAAGGAGATATCAACGTCGTTTCCTCCATTCAAAATAAAATGATAGAATCTTAGAGAACCAAGGAACAATAAGTTGGGAAAGTCCTTCGGAGAAGGAATTGAATAACATTGAATACGAGATTGATTCATCTTTGAATTCAATTCAAAAAGAATATTGGGAACATGAAAAGCTTGATGAATGGAGGAAATCGGTACTTATTAAAAACTCAAGTATTGATATTGAGGCACTAGAAAGAAAATTTGAACAACTAGAAAAGAATTTAGTTCAAATAGAAGAATTGGATTTCTCTTCAAAATCAAAATCAGAATTAAAATTAGAAGCACACATAATTGCAGAGAGGAAAGAAAGAGTTAAAGAAATCAAAGGCTATAAAGAAGAACTACAAAATATAAAAAGAAAAATGGATAAATGGGAGGAAATATGGGAAAACCGAAATTTGATAATGGAACAAGAAATTGAACAAAAAGAATCAGATCGAATAAGAGAATCTTCTTCCTTCTCAGAGTCGGAATTTTTTATAGGATTCTTTGATGATTTGTCACTAGACGAATCATGTATAAGTATTGATTATACCAAGAAACCAAGTGAAAATTTCAAATTGTTGAAAGGACGACAAGATGCTTTTCAATATTTCAGGGGATTAGAAAAAAAGAGAATAGTTGATCTATGGAAGGTGAAAACATTTCTTAAGAATCCTTCTGTAAACTATGATATTTTATCAGATCGAGCTTAAAAAAAAAAGAATAGCGAATTAGAATAACTCAGAAAGATTTCGGGAAAACTTGATCCAATTCTACAAGGATCAAACATTCCTATTGCTCAACGTGGAAAATAGTGGAATGTATGTTGCTATCATTGCATAAGGATTGGAACCACCAGAGTATAGCTCGAACCTAATGATTCAAAAAAATAGATCTCAAAACAAGAAAATTTTATTTTCAATCAAATGATTTGATCCATTATAATGGATTGAGATATTATTTCACATAAAATGGAGAGAGAAAATAGATGACAGATGGCTCAAAAAGTGGAAATTTTCTACTCTTTTAACAATATCTTCTTATTTTTTAAGATAACTCAAACATACTTGAGCTAAGAGTATAGATTATATTTGTTATTCTCCTTAGTAAGTAAAAGAGATAATATATCTAATATTATCTATTTGTTCTATAGATAGGGAGATCCTATTTAATTTCTATTAGATTTTTCAAAATCTAATGTATTGATTCTTCAATACCAGGTGTTATCACGGAATATTCGTTTGATATATTTTGAAATTGAGCACATGTGATACATGTTCCTTGTACTTCTCCGAGTAAAACTCTTCTTATTGTGCTGCCTATTGTATTAGCCTGACCTTTGTGAAGCAGAGATAGAGTGAAATGACCATAATTAAAATGCTTATTCTCTGTTCTGAATTCCACGCACTTCAATTCTAGTATCTTAATTGAGACTGCTATTTTATTCTGATTCATAATATAATCATTTCTTTCTCTTCCAATTTATTCAATTCTTACACACGTCTCCTTTTGGGAGGTCTACATCCATTATGTGGCATAGGAAATACATCACGTACATAACTTAATTCTATACCACTTTTAACAATGGCGTCTTAGTCCCAAGTGATGAAAATTGGGGCATATACACCAAAAAGGGGCCCAATTGAGATTGCCATGCATAGGGCTTGTGGACACAAAATAGGACCAATTAAGCCATAAAGAAGGATAAATAAAGCAAGGTGGGCCCAAACAAGTGTGAAAATGTAAGGGTGTGCATCTTACTACAGTACATTTAGCCCCCACTTTAGTGAGAGGATGTGTCGGGGATACGGATTCAGTCTGTCATCAAGACAGGCATCTAAGACAATAGTGCCTTAGTGATTTCAATTCAAAATCACAACAAAGACACAACCAACTATGCTATAAAGTAGAAACAAGCACAGTTGATCCCCCATTGATCCTCTGAGAGAAATGAATGCAACAAGAAACAGATTCAACATAACCAGATACCATGAAAGACAAAAAGAAGACACAAAGATATACGTGGGGAAAACCCTTTTAGGTAAAAACCCCACACTCCAAAATTTTGAGCCATTGTATTATTCAACAACAAAACCAGTTACAATACAATATCAGGCTCAAAGCCAATACAAGAGTTACATCTTGTTCTACTGGAGAAGTAACAGGTACTTGCAAGATTCCTCTCAGCTCCTTAGATGACTGTCACAACCAGCCTCATGGCCAGCCCAGTCATTCGACCTCCAATGATTCCCATGCCCAGATCCGAGAGATAGAGTGTTCACAATTACATTTCCTAAGCAAACTGCTCGAACACCCTCTCCATCTCTCTACAAATCTCTTCACACCTTCGGCTCTCCAACCTGCAAGTCCTAAAGGGAAAAGAATGCGGATCTAATGACCCAACAGTGCGGAATACATTCCCTTAACACCTTTACTACAGGGGAGAGAAGCAAAAATGAAAAAATAACAGTTTCTCAAACATATAGAGATGCATACAACCATGGCAATGAGAAACCAAAAAGATAAGCAAACAAAGATGACACAGTATTTACATGGGAAAACCCTTTCAGGCAAAAAACCCACCACACAAAGTCAAATCAATTGTATTACAGTAATGAATCAATTACATACAATATCCAGACTTCTTTGCTCTGTTCACAATCACCCAGAGAGATTCAGATCCACTGTTGCAATGTTTTCACAACATACAGTTCAAAACCCTATTCAAGAACTCACGTCCTTCTTGTTCTTCAACTCATGACTTCAACTTGCTCTGCAACTTCACGACTCAACTCAACTTTTTTTTTTAACTTCTGAGCAATAACACATCTCTTATCCAAATGTAACCGACTCAAAAGAGCAATGAAGTCCATCCTCAAATCACGCATCTAGTCGGATCTGATAGATCTCCTGCAACCAGCTGTCATTGCATTCAAAGCCATTACTCAAAACGGTTGAGCTCACCACCCTTCGTTGACAAATGCAACTACCACAATAACTATCTTGGTATCCGTCCAATCACTATTCAGCCAGGTGCCACGCGTCCAGGACCCATCAGCAATTGCAACTGACAGAGCAACCAAAATGGTCAAACAAACATCAGGCGCGACCAAGACTTCAAGTCATAAATAGCACTACCGGAGTCGGAGTTGGAACAGAAGTCGAAATAGGACTCCATCGAAAATACACACTATTGGAGTCAGAGTCGGAGTCAGAGTCAGAACTGGAGTCAAAACATGATTCCACCGAAAATACACACTGCTGGAGTCAGAGTTGGATTCGGAGCCGGAACTAGAGTCAAAACATGACTCCACCGAAATTTTAGGTTCAAGAACCATTTCGGTTCCGTGTCCGCCCATGGCAAAGAGGAACTCATCAAAAATAGTTCTGACTGGGTAAAGTCAACCTGGGGTCAAACCAAGACAGGAACATCAGAGTGGGAGCTGGACCTGGGGACGGAACAGAAATAGAAATAGGACTTTACCAAAAGTCCAAGATCAATAACCAAACCGGTTCCGGTTCCGGTTCCACCTCCGCCAACTGCAAAAAACAACAATCCAAAATCAGGACAAGGTGGAGGAAAACTCCCCAAGGAGAATCCAAACATCTAGAAGAGCCAGATCACAAAACTAGGAGTCGGACCCGGAGTCAAAACTGGAACTGAAACAGGAACCTAGCAAACGGACATTGCCAACTTCCAAAACTGGTTCCGCCTCCGCCAGAACCTGCGAAGCGAAACAGACGGAAGGAAGCAGAGTCGGAGCAGGAATGAGAACCGAAACCCAAAACTTAGGCAAATAGAACAATGCCAAGTTCAATCCCAATTCCATCTCCGCCAGAGACTCAGAACTTAGGCAAATAGAACAATGCCAAGTTCCATCCTGGCTCTGCCTCCGCCAGAACTTTGTAAACAACACAAAATCACCAAGGCATGAAAAACGAGGACTTCAAGCTGGAAGTTGAGACATAATTTCTCAACAATCTCCCACTTGGTGAACACTTCCAGCTTCCTCAAAGCATCATACCTTAATGTCTATCATAGGCCCCAAGGCCCATCGATTTTGTGCACCATCTGAACTTGTCTATGCTAACCGACTTTGTCAAGGCATCTGCAACATTCTTCAAGGTGTCAACCTTATCCATACTGACCTTGCCATCTTCAACCATATCCCTCACGAAGTGATATTGCACATCTATGTGCTTGGTCCTGGCATGAAAGGTCAGATTCTTTGCCAAACAAATAACACTTTGACTGTCATAGCAGATTAAAATATGCTCAGCATTAAATCCAATGTCTGAACACAAACACCTCAGCCACACTACCTCCTTGCAAGCATGAGTTGCTGCCATGTACTCTGCCTCTGTCGTGGATAAAGCAACTATAGCTTGTCGCTTGCTCATCCAACTAATTGCTCCACCATTAAGCATGAAAGTGTATCCACTGGTGGATCTTTTGTTGTCAATGTTCCCTGCCCAATCAGAATCAATATATCCCTAAATGCTAAGATTCCTCTGTGATGCAACCATACTACCATGGTAACACAAAGCATAATCTGAAGTACCCTTCAAATACCTAAACACTCTCTTTACAACATCCCAATGTGATCTCCCTGGATTTGCCATGAAACGGCTTAGAACTCCCACTGCTTGGGCAATGTCTGGTCTTGTGCAGACCATAGCATACATCAAACTGCCTACTACACTTGCATAAGGCACACTGGTCATGTCCTCCATCTCAGTAGCAGACTTTGGACAGTCTTTAGCAGATAGTTTCAATCCTTGCATGAGTGGAACAACTAGTTGCTTACAATCAATCATGCTAAACCTCTCTAGAACGGTTTTCACATACTTACTCTGACTGAGCCAAAGCTTTCTGCTTGTTCTATTCCTTGTTATCTCCATTCCAAGAATGTACCTTCCTGCTCCAAGGTCTTTCATTTCGAACTTAGTAGACAATTGAGTTTTAAGATCAGAAATCATTGTCTTGCTATTACCAATGAATAACATGTCATCCACATATAGAGTAATAGCAAGCACACGATCATTCTCACATTTATAATAGATGCAATGATCAGATTTTGATCTAACAAACCCAATTGACAACACAAATGTGTCAAATTTCTGGTACCACATTCTAGGAGATTGTTTTAGACCATAGAGAGATTTATTTAATTTGCAAACCAGATTTTGTTTACCTCTATCAACAAAATGCTCAGGCTGGGACATGAAGATTTCTTCTTCCAGCTCACCATGGAGAAACGTTGTCTTCACATCCATCTACTAAATTTCATAGTCATACACAGCTGCCAATGACAACAAAAATCTGATGGATGTCAACTTTGCTAAAAGGGAAAAGATCTCTCCATAATCAATTCCCTCAACTTGGGAAAATCCCTTTGCAAACAATTGTGCCTTATACTTCTCCACACTGCCATCAAGGCTTGTCTTCCTTTCGAATATCTACTAGCAGCCAACAGGCTTTCGCCCTTTAGGCAGTGGTACCAACTTCCAGGTATCATTCTTTTTCAAGGAATCCATCTCCTCATTCATGGCTTCCAGCCAAGACTTTGAATCAGCCATGTTGATTGCTTATTTCACAGTCCTAGGCTCATCAGTGTTGGTAATTAAGGCATAAGAACAATTTGAATATAACATAGAGAAACCATACCTTTTTGGTTGCCTTCTTTCTCGTGTAGATCTCCTTAGAGGTTGAGGTTGTTCTTCATCATCAGAACTTCCAGAGTTGCTTGATCTCTCCTCAATCTTAGGTACACCATGCAGCTCTTCCCTTTCTGGAGTTTGGGGAATCTCAACTGCATCCTTCTTCTTATCACTTTGATTTGTCTCAAGTTGTTGATCACTTACTAAAGGTTTCAACTCACGAAATATCACACTTCTGCTATACAAAACCTTCTCAGTAACAGGGTTCCAAAGCTTGTATCCTTTCACACCAACTCCATAGCCGATGAGAATACATTTCACAGCCTTGTTATCCAACTTTGATCTTTTTTTATTTGGTACATGAACATATGCCTCATAGCCAAAGACCTAAACATGCCTTAATGAGAGTTTCTTACCTGACCATGCTTCCAAAGGTGTCATGTCAACAAGAGCTGAACAAGG
This sequence comes from Sequoiadendron giganteum, assembly GCA_007115665.2. Taxonomy (NCBI): domain Eukaryota; kingdom Viridiplantae; phylum Streptophyta; class Pinopsida; order Cupressales; family Cupressaceae; genus Sequoiadendron; species Sequoiadendron giganteum. The sequence continues at coordinate 111,831,807 of CM021103.1, forward strand.
AGATCTATTTATCAAATAACATGCTGTAGCAATAGCCTCAGCCCAGAACTTCTGCTCCAGGCCAACACCACTCAGCATACTACTTGCCTTTTCCATCAGTGTCTTGTTCAACCTTTCAGCAACTCCATTTTGTTGTGGAGTGTAGGGGGTTGTCTTATGCCTTTTAATTCCATGATCAGTGTAGTACTTTTCAAAATCTTCAGAACAAAACTCACCTCCATTGTCCATCCTTAAACACTTTATTTTCCTTCCAATCTGATTTTCTACCAAAGATTTGAACTCTTTAAACCGACTGAACACTTCTGATTTACTTTTAAGAAAGTATACAAATGCCCTTCTCGAACAGTCATCAATAAAAGAAACATAATATCTAGACTTCAATAACGAAGGAACATCAACTGGACCAAACACATCAGAATGAATATAATCCAATATACCAGAAGATTTGTGAGGACTAGAGGAGAAAGAAACACAGTGTTGCTTTCCATAGATACAATGTTCATAGAAATCGAACTCAAGGTTACAATCATCAAGCCCTACTACAAGGTTTTTTTTTTTCAAGGTTTTTAAACCTTTCTCACCAATGTGACCAAGTCTATGATGCCATAACATAGTCTTCTCTGCTGGGAGTTTTACCTCCAAAGCATTTGTAGATAGTGAAGAGTCTTCATCTTTCTCTATAGGTGCAGAATTACATGACTTTATAGAGGCACTGTTACAAAGAACAGGCCGTGCATCTAGCTTGTACAGAGTGCCAGTACGAACACCCTTAGCTAACACCATTGCACCTCTAGCCATTTTACATCTCTTACTAGAAAAAGAAACTTCTACACCAGCATCATTTAACTTACTAACAGAAAGAAGATTTCGAGCCAAACCTGGGATGTGAAGAACACCACCAATTCCTTTGACTCTCGCATCAGGAAACTGAATTTTGACCCTTCCTCTACCAACAATCTTCAGCGTTGAATCACTTGCCAAGTATATGTTTCCACCATCATACTTTTCATACTTTGAGAACCAATCTCTATTGGATGCCATGTGAAAAGAGGCACCTGAATCAACTAACCAAACATCATCTGATACCTAAGTTGTCAGGGCTACTGCAATGAAGGCATCTGCATCACTTTGAGAAGATTCATTGTCAGAAGCATTCTTCTTCTTCTTCTCCTTGCAGTCCTTCCTGATATGACCAGGTTATCCACAGTTCCAACACTTTACCTTGGACTTTTTACCAGGAGACTTTGATCTCCCTTTAGACTTGGATTTCAACTTGTTGTCTTTCTTCTTGCCTTTCTCCTTTGTTCTACCTCAAACAGAAAGAGCATCTTTGGCCATCTCAGAAGATTTCCTTCTCATTTCTTCAGACAGAAGCGAAGCAACCACATCATCAGTCTTGAAAGGAGTGGTTGTGCTTCCAATAGCCATCACAAGATGATCCCAACTGTCAAGTAATGAACACAACAGGAGCATGCAACAATCCTCCTGCTCAATCTTTAAACCTACAGATGTCAGCTGAGTAACACTCATATTAAATGAGTTCAGATGATCTACAACAGATGCACCTTCGTCCATCTTCAAGGAGTACAACTTCTTCCTTAGGAATAACTTGTTTACTAGAGATTTTCTTTGGTAAATATCACCAAGCTTCTTCCATAAAGCAGTTGCAGACGTCTCCTCATGAACATTCAAAAGCACAGAATCAGCTAGACTCAGTCTTATCAATCCTCTTGCTTTTCTATCAGCAAGATCCCAAGCTTCTTGGGTCGTAGTTTGTGGCTTAGTTCCAGACACTGCAATCTAGAGGTCTCTATCCACAAGCAAGTCTTCTATCTTGAGTTTCCATAACTCAAAGTTGCTTCTATTAAACTTATCAATATCTATTCTACCAGATCTACTCGCCATCTCACAACAAAAACAAGTTTAACAATGCAAGTCTCCCATTGAAACAGTATTAGTGCAAAAAACTAATTTGCCCTAACAAGGATAACACGAACTGGCCAAGCTCTAATACCACTTTGAAGGGAAAAGAATGTGGATCTAATGACCCAACAGTGAGGAATACATTCCCTTAACACCTTTACTATAGGGGAGAAAAGAAAAAATGAAAAACTAACAGTTTCTCAAACATATAGAGATGCATACAACCATGGCAATGAGAAACCAGAAAGATAAGCAAACAAAGATGACACAGTATTTACGTGGGAAAACCTTTTTAGGAAAAAAACCCACCACACAAAGTCAAATCAATTGTATTACAGTAATGAATCGATTACATACAATATCCACACTTCTTTGCTCAGCTCACAATCACCTAGAGAGATTCAGATCCACTATTACAATGTTTTCACAACATACAGTTCAAAACCCTATTCAAGAACTCACGTCCTTCTTGTTCTTCAGCTCACGACTTCAACTTGCTCTACAACTTCACGACTCAACTCAACTTTTTTTTTTTTACTTCTGAGAAATAAAACATCTCTTATCCAAATGTAACCGACTCAGAAGAGCAATGAAGTCCATCCTCAAATCATGCATCTGGTCGGATCTGACAGATCTCCTGCAACTAGCTGTCATTGCATTCAAAGCCATTACTCAAAACGGTTGAGCTCGCCACCCTTCATTGGCAAATGCAACTGCCACAATAACTATCTTGGTATCCATCCAATCACTATTCATCTAGGTGCCATGCGTCCAAGACCCATCAACAATCGCAGCTGACAGAGCAACCAAAATGGTCAAACAGACATCGGGCGTGACCAAGACTTCAAGTCATAAATAACACTGCCGGAGTTGGAGTCGAAATAGGACTCCACCGAAAATACACACTGCCATAGTCGGAGTTGGAGTCGTAGTCGAAACTGGAGTCAAAACATGACTCCACCGAAAATACACACTACCGAAGTCGGAGTCGGAGTCGAAGCCAGAACTGGAGTCAAAACATGACTCCACCAAAATTTCAGGTTTAGGAACCGTTTCGGTTCCGCGTCCGCTCATGGAAAAGAGGAACTCATCGAAAACAATTCTAATTAGGTAAAGTCAACCTAGGGTCAAACCAAGACAGGAACATTAGAGTCGGAGCCGGACCCGAGAATGGAACAGAAACAGAAATAGGATTTTACCAAAAGTCCAAGATCAAGAACCAAACCGGTTCCAATTCCACCTCCGCCAACTGGAAGAAACAACAATCCAAAAACAAGACAAGGTAGAGGAATACTCCCCGAGGAGAATCCAAACATCTAGAAGAGCCAGATCACAAAACTAGGAGTCGGACCTGGAGTCAGAACTAGAACTAAAATAGGAACCTGGCAAACGGACATTGCCAACTTCCAAAACTGGTTCCGCCTCCGCTAGAACCTGCGAAGCGAAACAGACGGAAGGAAGCGGAGTCGGAGTAGGAACGAGAACTGAAACCCAGAACTTAGGCAAATAGAACAATGCCAAGTTCAATCCCAGTTCCGCCTCCGCCAGAGACTCAGAACATAGGCAAACAGAATAATGCCAAGTTCCATCCTAGCTCCGCCTCCGCCAGAACTTTGTAAACAACACAAAATCACCAAAGCATGAAAAATGAGAACTTCAAGCTGGAAGTTGAGACATAATTTCTCAACAAGTCCAACTGCTGCAATGTTGCATCATGCATCATGCATTATGCTTGCAGCCCCATGCTCACACATTCACATGCCCACGCATCCTGCTCGCAGTCTCATGGTCGCGCATTCAGCTCGCAAATTTCGCACTTGCTCTAGAGCCCACGACTCTTGCAGACTCGTCGAAATTACATGTTTTTTTTTAATAAATAATACATCTCTCATCCAATATGTAACCGAATCAACAAGAGCAAAGAAGACCATCCACAAATCACGCATATGGTCGGATCTTATAGATCTCCCTGCAACGAGCCGCCCAACCATTCAATGCCATTCCAAAAATGGGTTCAGCTCCGCCAACCTTCGCTAACAAAACATGTAGCACAACAAGTTAGGTAACCATCCAATCACTATTCAACTAGGTGCTACGCATCCAAGACCCATCAGAAATTGCAGCTGACAGAGCAACCAAAAAGGTCAAACAGACATCGGGCGCATCCAAGGCTTAAAGCCAAACCTAACACTGTCGGAGCCGGAGTCGGAACAGGAGTCGAAACAAGACTCCACTGAAAAAGCACACTACTAGAGTCGGAGTCGGAGATGGAGACGAAACTGGAGTCGAAACATGACTCCACCGAAATTATAGGTTCAGGAACCAATTCGGTTCCACATCCACCCTCGACAAAGAGGAACACATCAAAAATAGGACTGACCGGGTAAAGTCAACCCGGGGTCAAACCAAGATATGAGCACAAAAGATCGGATTTAGAGTCGGGGACGGAACAGGAACAGAAATAGGACTTTACCAAAAGTCTAAGATCAGGAACCAAACCGGTTCCGGTTCTGCCTCTACCAACTGGAAGAAAACAACAATCCAGAACATGGACAAAGCAGAGGAAAACTCCCCTAGGAGAATCCAAACATCCAGAGGAACTAGATCACAAAAGCAAGAGTCGGACCTGGAGTCGGAACAAGAACAGGAATAGGAACATGGCAAATAGACATTGCCAACTTCCAAAACTTGTTCCACCTCCACCAGAACCAAGTGAAGAGCAATAGACTGTCGGAGCCGAAGCCGGAGCCGGATCCAGAGCCAAACCTGGAATATGACAAAAGGAACAATGCCAAGTTCCAATCCGGTTCTGCCTCCGCCAGAACAAAACTCGAAGAACTAAGAAAGCGGGGAGTGAAGCTAGAGACGGAACGGGAACAAGGCAAATGGAACAATGCCAAGTTCCATCCCGGTTCCACCTCCGCCAAAACAAAAGACTTTGCCAAGGAAACAAGAGAATTCACCTAAGTCTTCAAAGAGGGTCACCAGAAAGTTGAGGCATAATTTCCAACAATCTCCCACTTGTTGAAGACTTTCAGGCATTCTCTAAACCAACTCAAACAAGGACCAACACATGCTCTCACACTCCAATTAAAACCACTGCAACAACATCAGAAAGATGTCCACCACCTTAAGAAATAGCTCCAAACATAGGAACACACCAAAGTGAAACAACAACAGTCTCAGGAATGAAAGCAAAAGATCCTCCAGACGGCAAAGGCAAAAAACCAGCAAAGCACCACTCCAACCAAACTCCAGAACAAGAAAAACTGACCAGCTAGAAAGGCAACCAAGAATAGACTGCCCTCATCCAACTGATCAAACCCACATGACTGAAAACCAGCACCCACAGCTCATGTTGAAACATCCAACCACCCGTACCTTAAAGGTATGACCTAAAAGTGAACTCATGCCATCAAAAGAAACCCACCCATCTCAGTAGCAAACAAGCACCCTGTGTCAACCAGTCATAGACCAAACACATCCAAGTACTCCCACTGCAAGGGCACTATCCAGATGAGTGCAAACAAAGCACCATCACAAATGATCCAGGCATACCAAGTCCACCAAACCCAGCATAAAAAAATGTAACCATGTAGTTCCAAGGAACATCCATACTCATCTGCAACATCTACAACCACCTGTTGCAAGAAAACAAATTTCTCAACTGTCTTCCACAGTTCTTCGAAACACCTCCAAAGCTGACTGAAGAAAGAAGCGTAGGCACCTTCGTTTCATCACCCAGGTGACAACACATGACCACAAACAGTGACCAACCCGGTACCACAAAGGCAACTCACATCTAAAGTCACAAGAGTAATCAGGAAGAACAAGACTAGATAAGAGAGAAACTGCAGATCAACAAGAAACATGTCCTTCTACAAACACTTCTAAATGCCAGTTGTGACAAGAATGATCTTCTTTACATCCCAAAGGGAAAAGCCTTGACAGCATCCAACAAAACATGGATGTAATCTCTTCAAATAAGATCAGACCTACCCATATAACCATCTCCTTTCAGTCCTCAAAAGCACAAGGAGATAAACTATGTTTTCCAACCTTTCATTATGAATCCTTCAGAATCTAAACCAACTCAAGATTCATAACATGAAAGATAAACCATAAAGCACTTAAAAAGTATAATGGGTAAATACCTTTCACAATGACACCAGTGCCGAGTAGATCAAGAAGAAAAGATAAACATGCTCATTCAAGATATACAAGCCACCATGGCTAACCTAAGAGCATTCTCCTTCAAGATCTCTGTTGAATTTGCATTCAACCAAAGTGCAGGCTTCTCAGACTTTCAGTTGTAACAACAACATTCACTTAAGAATTCAAGCCTCACCTTTATTCTCCATGCATCCATGAGTATCAACACCTGTCATCTCATGCTAACTCCAAATTGCAGCACTACAATAAACAGAAGTCCTCCAGCATATGACCAATGTACTCAAAGTAAAGAGAACCCCCAGACCACTATCAAAGTTCCATAACCTAGAACATGAACTTATCATGACACCATGATCTACACATCTCCAAGGGAGATACCATGCTTTAAGTGAACTTTCCATGGTCTTCAAGAGCAAAACAACATGCCAAAACTCTAATGCACAAGAAAGAGTATACCATGAGATAAAGCAAACAACTCTAAACCAACATCACCTGTCAAGCACCACCAGCAACTCAGCCAAAGACTACCAAGGTCCTTCATGGCTCCAAAGTGCTGCACATCTTCAAATAGTGAACATGCAGATGCAAATTCTTCAACACCAAAGAAGACACCAGTCATTGCTAAAGCTCCCACTAAAACGTGACACTAAGCTTTCCAAGCACCATGACTGACCACACCATCACTGTCAAAAGCTTACACTATGCCAGTGTACCCAGCTTTCCATGACATCATGATCCACATGCTTCAGGTCCCCATCACTGACTATTCAAGTACTCAAATGCCATTCCTCCTCACATCTCAAAACAGCCACACCAATTCACAAGTGACCACAGACAAGGTTAGCTAATAGATCTGCACAACATGGTTACACCCTCATAGATATAGACAGTCCACTTCCGAGTTGTCTCACAACAAGCATGTAGGTAAGGATAGCCTACAATATTGCACAGCCCGTGGATGCAACCAAAAGTAAACCTGCAAATCTATCATTGCACTGGAAACTACAAAACTGAGATAATCAAAGAGAACTACCAAAGCATACAATCATGACTCAAACACCAGATCAACAATAGATCTCATTTGCCAGTCACCTCCACAACCCAAGCACCAAAGTCTAGAAAACCATCAAAGCATACCACAAGAATGCTGAAGGAAAAACATACCAACACTCCCATGCAGAGAAGACACCACTCCTCAAAACCAGTTGAAATACAACTATTTCATCCAGTCACACCCCAGAAACTAGGATCTAGAAAAATAACAAACAGCAGTTCCACAAAACACAAGTTTTCCTTGACCGTGCAAAACCTGCAAAAAACCACAGTGTTTCCAAAACACCCATGCACCTCCATATTCACTGCTCATCTGGACAACTCAGGAGTCTCCACACAACCATCACAGTAAACTAGAACAATGAAAGAACAAGAGAATGCACCGTAGACTTTTTAGGGAAATCTACACAAAACCTTCAGAGCCAAAGACATGAAACTGAACCATGCAAGTGCAAGAAAGAGGTACACAGGAACAACATGTCCGTTTCAGACCAGTTTCAATGCCACAGTCAAGCACAAGCACAAGGAAGAGCCAAGCTATCTAGAAGATGTAGACCACCAAGATCACCTCATAACCTCCATGCAATCAGAGCACCAGAGAAAATGCCTTCAGTGCTAAGTTAGAAACACCCAACACAAGCACAACAATCCATAGCTGAACAACGACACAAGCTAGTCCATACCACCAAGGAGCCTCTCACACAGACACCCAGTATGAACACCATGCTTTGCTGCAACACAACCATGAACACATCTCATGCCCTTTGCATTAGGAGCAACGTTACCAGTCAGGAGCTCTAGATCATGTTGCCACAACATGACCCACTCCATACTTTCCTAGTGCCTTTCAAACTGTATGTTGAATCAATGAAGCACACACTTCCACTCACCAAAGGACCAATCACCAACCAATTTCTCCAGACTTCCTCAAGCTTGCCATGTTAAGAAATCACCACAGGAGAAAACCCAGAACTTCAGCAACCAGGAGAAGGCTTTGATACCACTGTCGGTATCATCAAGCCATGACCTCCCTTAAACATGCTCTGATACCACTTGTTGGTATCACGAGCAACAAGCTACCAGCTCTGATACCACTTGTCGGGGAGTTGAATTCGGTCTATCATCAAGATAGGCATCTAAGACAGTAGTGCCTCGGTGATTTCAATTCAAAATCACAACAAAGACACAACCAACTATGCTATAAAGCGGAAACAAGCACAGTTGATCCCCCATTGATCCTCTGAAAGAAATGAATGCAACAAGAAACAGATTCAACATAACTAGATACCATGAAAGACAAAAAGAAGACACAAAGATATACGTGGGGAAAACCCTTTAAGGTAAAAACCCCACACTCCAAAATTTCGAGCCATTGTATTATTTAGCAACAAAACCAATTACAATACAATATCAAGCTCAAAGCCAATACAGGAGTTACATCTTCTTCTACTGGAGAAGTAACAAGTACCCGCAAGATTCCTTTCAACTCCTCAGATGACTGTCACAGCTAGCCTCATGGCCAGCCCACTCATTCGACCTCCAATGATTCCCATGCCCAGATCCGAGAGATAGAGTGTTCACAGTTACATTGCCTAAGCAAACTGCTAGAACACCCTCTCCATCTCTCTACAAATCTCTTCACACCTTCGGCTCTCCATCCTCCAAGTCCAACTGCTGCAATCTCGCATCATGCATCATGCATTATGCTTGTAGCCCCATGCTCACGCATTCACATACCCACGCATCCTGCTCGCAGTCTCATGGTCGCACATTCAGCTTGCACATTTGGCACTTGCTCTGCAGCCCACGACTCTTGTAGACTCGTCAAACTTACATGCTTTTTTTTTAGAAATAATACATCTCTCATCCAATATGTAACCGACTCAACAAGAGCAAAGAAGACCATCTGCAAATCACACATTTGGTCGGATCTGATAGATCTCCCTGCAATGAGCCGACCAACCATTCAATGCCATTCCAAAAACGGGTTTAGCTCTACCAACCTTCGTTGACAAAACATGTAGCACAACAAGTTAGGTAGCCATCCAATCACTATTCAACTGGGTGCCATGCATCTAAGACCCATCAGCAATCGCAGCTGACAAAGCAACCAAAATGGTCAAATAGACATCAGACGCATCCAAGGCTTCAAGCCAAACCTAACACTACCGGAGCTGGAGTCAGAACAGGAGTCGAAACAGGACTCCACCAAAAAAGCACACTGTCGGAGTCAAAGTCAAAGACAAAGACAGAACTGGAGTTGAAACATGACTCCACCGAAATTACAGGTTCAGGAACCAATTCGGTTCCATGTCTGCCCTCAGCAAAGAGGAACACATCAGAAATAGGACTGACCGGGTAAAGTCAACCCGGGTTCAAACCAAGATGGGAGCACAAAAGATCAGAGTTGGAGTCGGGGATGGAACAGGAACAGAAATAGGACTACCAAAAGTCTAAGATCAGGAAACAAACCGGTTCCGGTTCCACCTCCGCCAGCTGCAAGAAAACAACAATCCAGAACATGGACAAGGCAGAGGAAAACTCCCTGAGGAGAATCCAAACATCCAGAGGAACTAGATCACAAAAGCAGGAGTCAGACCCAGAGTTGAAATAGGAACAGGAATAGGAACATGGCAAACAGACATTGCCAACTTCCAAAACTGGTTCCGCCTCCGCTAGAAACAAGCGAAGAGCAACAGACTGCTGGAGCTGGATCCAAAGCCAAACCCAGAACATGACAAAAGGAATAATGCCAAGTTCCAATCCATTTCCACCTCTGCCAGAACAAAACTCGAAGAACCAAGAAAGCGGGGAGCGGAGCTGGAGATGGAACGAGAACAAGACCCAGAACAATGCCAAGTTCCATCTCGGTTCCGCCTCTGCCAGAACAAAAGACTTTGCCAAGGAAACAAGAGAATTTGCCTAAATCTTCAAAGGGGTCACCAGAAAGTTGAGGCATAATTCCCAATAGGATGAACTTGCTTTAAACTCACACTAAAGTAGCCAACCATCCAATCAAGAGGGGGTTCAAATGTACAAATGCTAGCAAGATAGGATGACAATAATCAAGAGGGTTGCCAATCCCCCAGGATCAAGATCCTATGGTAAACCAAGATAGGCACAAAGGAATACACTTATGGATGATATATGAAGCCAAAATCATATCACAAACATACACCATCAAGGAAAGAAAAAAGGCGAAAGGAAAAGAACTGCAACAGATCAAGCTTTGACTAGTCATCCAATGCGGTGGACCAAGTCTAGGATTGAAGAGGGTTTACAAGTGGAACGTGTTGTCTACTATGCAAACAAAATGCACGCTCATGAGGGCTAGTGGGGGTTAGTTGTCCACTAGGTGAGCCCCAATAAGGACCATATCAAATCCATACCTCCATGACTTTAATAAGGTACAAAAATGCATGCTCACATGGGCTAGTGAAGCTAGTTGTTCACTAGGTGAGCCCTAGGGGACCATTTCAAAGCCATATCTCCACGAATTTAATAAGGTACAAAAATGCATGCTCACACAGGCTAATCAAGCTAGTTGTTCACTAGGTGAGCCATAGGAATTCCATATCAAAGCCATACCTCCATGACTTTAATAAGGAAAAAAAGAGAAAATGCAACGCAACAAGAAAGAGAGATGTTCAAAGGGATTTTACTTAGTTTATGCAAGGTCTCTTCTGAGGGAACATTGTGCTTAATGTTTCCAGGAGAGGACAATTCAAACAAATATCACACTCTCAGAGGAAATCAAACCCAATGACACCACCAAGAAAAGGACGTATCGCAAGAAGAAAGAAAATCACACAATGAAACATGAGTGTCGATGTATGCCCCCACTATAAAGTAGTTTCTAACATCATTGTTGTGAGAAATTTCTTTAAATTAGAAGAAGACATGAGAGTATGTCATATGCGAGCCAAATTAAGGCATGTCATCCAAATCCCAAGCTTTCTAATTACATATACATGAAAGGTGATCAACTAGCCAAAAGAGGCAACGACATGTGACATACGAGGACAAGGCTACTTAATCCCTTTCCCCCACTTAGTGAAAGCCAAGGATGAGCCAAAATGAAAGGAGGAGCTAGGTGCTTCAACCCTAGGGAGAGCCCCGCAATCCTTAAGATGTTAAATTTTGTTATTTAAAGCCCTACATTCATTAGTAGAATGACCATGAACTCTATGATATGCATAAAATTAATGTTTGTAGTAAAATTTATTTTGTGTTCTTGGAGGGAGAGAGATCATACAATTGTGGAGGAGTCTTTTCAAGATAATCTCTTGGTCAAAGATGGAGGATGTTGCTTTAATTTGTGACAAAAAAATCTCTTGCTTAGCAAAGGTGTCATACCTACACAAGACTGTTTAGATTGCAATATTTTGTACTCTCCTTTATAGGAGGGTGTAAAATCTAACGAGTTCGAGTCATTAGTGTTTTATGTGATGAAATTGACATTAAGTGAGGATTTGTTTGTTTGTTTCATTTTTGCAAAGGATAACAATCAAGACCACTAGTGTCTACCAATTCAGGCTACACTACTGTTAAAGTTTTCTTGGAAGGATGTTTTGTGATAATGTTGATATTAAGTGAAGGCTTGTTTGTTTCTTTTGAGATACAATAACCAAGACCATTAGTCTTTTCTTGCATGTGTGGCTCTATGGGGACACAAATACCTTTTTCTCTAGCACCACATCCTTTTCCACTGTAACCAAGTTGTTTCATAAGTTCATAACCTTTCCATAAAGTTTCTTCATCTCTTTTGGATTTAGTGGTTGCTCATGATGAAGTTCATCAAAGTTATTTGTGTAATTTGTTGTCTTTTGTTCTAAAGTGGTTGAGGTAAATTCTTTCGAAGGGTCTTCCAAATTTTGTGTTGACATTACGACTTTTTCTTCTCCCTTGTCTGAATCTTTGTTTATTATGTTGTATTCTCCTATGAATGTATGTTCAAAATCTAGGGAGCCCCAATCATCTTCTAATAGCTTTGTGACTTCTTCAATGTGTTTTTATTTTTCTTTGTGTTGCACGGGTTCTATTTGTGTAGTTGGTGTTAATTTTTTCAAGGGGTTGTCTTTATTTTTCTAAAGTTGTAAGACAATATAAGGATCATTATCAACATTCAATGTATACACTTTTTTGTTGTAGACATACTTCATTTTACGATGAAGTGTTGAAGGAACCACATGCATCTCATGAATCCACGACCTTCCCAAAAGAATATTATAGGAAAGATCACGAGGAATAACATGAATAGGGGTTTGTAAAGTGGCCTTTCCAACTATAATAGGTAAAGTGATCACTCCAAGTGATTTATTTTGCACATTATCAAATCCCTTAATAGATAAAGATTCGGGTTGAATTTTTTATCTATCAACACAAAATTTATCTAAAAGGCTTGCACTACACACATTTAAGGCTCGGCCATTGTGAACAAGGGTTCACTTTATGCCTTTGGTATGGTATTGAGCTATGATCATGAAAGTGTCATATTGTTTTTGCACTTCCAAAGTAGGGAGCTCACTTTGGTGGAAAACAATATCAGCATTCAATCTTTGTATCAGGGCATCTATGTCATTTGGTTGCGCATTAGAAGGGATAGGAACTTATTATAAGGAATTTTGAAGCATAGTGTTATAGTTAGGAAAATTATGGATCATGTCCCAAAGGGATATCTTTGCGGCAGTATTCTTAATTTGTTCAATAAGCTCTACTCCTTTCTACTTTGTGAAGGTAAACAAGGGGCACTAGGCAAGATAAGATTAGGCAATGGTAGGGATATTGAAGGTGTTTGTCTTGGTTGTAGATTGTTCCTAGTGTTGTATGTATGAGAAATGGTATTGTAACTCGGTTGTTGTGGAACATTGTTCTTAGGTGGTTCAAGGATAAGGACATGTTTGTTTTGAACTTATGGTTTTTGAGAGGGTGGATAAATGACAAGTTTAGGCTCGGGAGAGTACTCCAAGGGGTATCTAATGTGCATAACCTTAGAAGAATTATCCTCATTTTCATGATCTCTTAGTGAAGAGGATTGTAATGTTACTTCATCATCTTCATTTAAGGAATTACTATTGTCAATGTTCTCATTTTCTTCCATCGTTATATCTTCCCTAGTATGAGAGTGTTTAGGATAACTACAAACCAAATGTTTGTGACATTCAAGGGTTGGTTCCTCTAAAATGACTTCATCACATGTAAGGGGGTTATCAATGGTTGAATTTTCTTTCTCAATAAGGGTTTCCCTAGGCGAAGGGGGAAAACTATGATTCACATGGCTTTCCTTGATCAAAGAACCTTTTTGACAATGAGGGGAGATACTAGGGGAAGGACAACTATATGATTTTCATGATCATTTATGGTTTTATTCCTATGTTCCCTAATATCTTCCAAAATAGGATAAGTAGGGGAAGGATCATAAAGAGGGTTGTTATAGACCTTAAAGATTTGACCATCTAACACCAATCTATCATCCTAATCATTTACAATCTCATTCCCAAAGGGGAAATGGAGATTAGGTACAGTAATGTTGAGAGATGTGTCTATGATATCATTCTCTTGTGGTATAGTATCTTTCCAAAGGGGATGAGGAGAAGGATAAGCAAGATCTTCATGATTCTCAATTATTGTATCTTCTTTCACCAAGATACCTTTGTCACTAAGAGGATAGGTGTCGGGAGAAGAAAAATTATGATCATCATGATTATCTATGTGTGCATTCTCTTCTATCACATCATCCTCACAAATAGGAGAGACAAGAGGGGGTGTAAGTTTAAATCAAGCACAACCATTTTCACACTCTTGCGCTAAGAGACTCATAACTAGGGAATGCATTGAATGAATGACTAACATTCTTATTCACTAATTTTTTCTTTGCAAATTTGCAAAGGATAGGTACTAACATTTTTGAATAGTAATCTATGCAAACTCAAAATGCAATGTAAATGTACTCGAAATGGAATGTATAAATGCAATTTTTTAGATTTCAAACAAGGTAATTTAATCATTATAATATGCAATGATCTAAAGGATGCAATGTTGTAAATGCAAATTTGGAATTGAGAAATGCATGAAATGAAGCACTTTAAGATAGATTTAGTAAAATGCATGAAACAAAAGGTCAACCCATTGAAACAGGTAATGAATGCCAGCAAGCAAAAGTATAAAAATGTTGATTCAGATCTTGAAAACTACAATATGAAATTCCATAGGGACTAAGATGCTACGGAGGGTTTCTTAGTCCTCCTGATAAAATTGGAGGTTTTAGAAGCTAAAACAAATAGAAAATCACTTAGACAAGGTATTGCAACAGAAAACCAGAGAGGGACTAAGACACCACCAAGGGCATTTTAGTCCTAGTAAGGGTTTTTTGCAGATAATCAAACAATTCTAGGTTGATAACTATGTTCCCATGTTGCCTACCTAGGGACCTGATGTTTGGAAACAAAAAATTGTGCAAATGAAGGTCAGAAAAAGTAACTAATGACAAGCAATTAGATGCAAAAGTGGATGTAATTTTTTCAATTTTGAATGTAATAAGAATGTCTCTAGATGCAATTAAGATGATGAACAATGCACTTTTTAGATATTGAATGAAATGGAATGATGTAAGAAAGTAAAAATGCAACCTATATGCACTTTCACTAATGCAAAAATAGGAAACCTTAAATGCAATTTCACTAATGCAAGATGCAAGAAACCATAGATGCACTTTCACTAATGCAAGATGCAATGAATGCAATCTAGATCTAGGTGAACCGTAGATTTTTGTGGAATAGGGCTTCCTTACACTTTTAGGGTTTTTCACCTAAAAATAGAAAGATATCCCACAAAGGAATCTAAGGGTTAATTCAAGACTAATGCTAATGGGATTGAAATATGCCTAAAATAAAATTCCCTAAATGCAATAAATTGATAATAGAAATGAATTATTGATGCAAAACTAATGAAATGCAAGATGTTTGAAAACATGATGTAAAATGACCTAATAATGCAAGTAAACTGTAACAGAAAAGAAAGGGGATGGAGAGGTGCACCTGAAAACTAGAATATGATGCAGAGAGGCTCTAGAATCCTATAGAACTTGTTGTTGAATCCACCTAGGACACTTATGCCAAGCTGGGTGACTTAGTCCAATTTTGGGGAGATTTTGTTGAAATAGATTTCAGGAAACTAGGTATCCAGAACTGTAGGAACACTTGTCAGGCCCACCAGTGGGACTAATTCACCAATGATGGTGACTTATTCCACCTTCAACTTTTGAGAATCTCGAAGATGCAATCTGTAGCTTTTGGTTTGTTCTTCAGCTCCTGACAATAATCTGGATCTAAATCTAGAGACTTAGACATGTGGATGATCATCGAGCTTCTTGTTATGCCCTACATAACCACCCCATATTTTGCCTTGGTCAAAATGAGTCCCCCTTTTTTGTGTTCTTTATCTTTTATTTTGTTTTTTGAGTCTGTCGGAATCGGAACCGGAATTGAATCGGGTTTTGAAAGTTCTTTTGAGGCTTTTTTTTGGTTCTACCCTGACAATCTTTTATTTGCCTTTGTTTTTTGTCTTTAGCGAAAGCAGAGCTGGAGTGGGTATTAGGATGGTTGTTATCAAAATTTACAAAATCACAATTTATTCTGATCCCGCCTCCACTATTTTTATTTATGCTTAGTCTCGGTCTTTTTGTTTTGTTTTATTAGGTCGGTCTTTTACTTTACTTTTTGTATTTGCTTTTGTTTTGTTTTTAGTTTGTGGATGCAGACCCAGAATGGGAATTGGGTTTGGAATTTTTACAAATTTGAGATTCTGTTTCCATTTTAGTTCCACCCCCGCCGCTTTTTGTTGTTGATTTTTTGACTGAAGTTGCACTGCAGATGAGTGTTCGTTCTCTTACAGTTCTGACTCTGCCTTTACTGTGCTTTAATGCATTAATGGTGGTTGCTGGTGTAAGTAGAAATTCACATATTTACCTTTATTAAGGGTTAAACCGATCATTATTGTTATTGTTAAAGATCTAAGAGCACGAAAGAGCAGTAGCAGAGTTCATTTGAGCAAATTGATCGAGATATAGAAGGGATATTGTGTGCAAATCAATTCAGGAAGTTAGCTCAGGTTTGTTTGCGTTTAAGGTAGGTTTCTTATCTTTGTGTTCTTTGTTAATTTACGGTCGTGATTGTTGTGTTTTTCTTTATATTAGCTCGTGTGTTCAATCATTTTGTTTTAAGGAAAATTTATGATTATTGATATGATTGAATGAGAAGGTTCTTGTTTGGTCTTGTTTCTCTTACTTTAAATCTTTGTTTTCTTGTACTTTCATGTCGTTTCTTTCTATTTTTAGGTATAGTCACTTTCACGTCTTAATCGTGATTGCATCGTACTTGTTTTTGGTTTGCAGTAGATTAGATTAGATTAAGGTTTTTGATGGCGTTTGTTAAAGTTAGAGATTTACAGTGAGGTAGATTAATGATTTACAGTGAGTTAGGGTAGATTAGATTTATTGTTTGAATTAGGGTTTCGTCGTGTATTTTGGTCTGGTAAAATGGCAAGGTTTAAACCCGTGCCCTAGTTTTATCAGGTTTGTTAGATTAGGGTTTCATATTGCTTGATGATCACAGTTAAATAAGATTTAAATAATGGCCCTAAAATGCAATTGTTCCCCACGGTCATATGAGTGTAGATTTTTAAAGCTCCTTTTCCATTTTAAAGCGACCTAGGTTTTAATCATGAAGTTGTGTTGAAAATGAATAAAATATTTGATGATGTCATGATTAACATAGTCGGAGGCAAGATTGGAATCGATTATGGACCTAAGAGTTTTGTTTTACAAAAGTCATCGATTCCATTTCTATCCCGTTTTCGACTCCGAGTTCTAAAAGTTTTCCTTGAAGTATATGATAACATAGGCAGAGGCGGGATTAGAATCGATTATGAACTTAAGAATTTTGTTTTACGAAATTTATTGATTCCATACCTATCCCGTTTCTGGCTCCAAAGGTAATAAAAGTCTTCTTTGAAAAAGTAATGATAACCTAGACGGGAGCACAGGCGGATTTGAAATCGGATGTGAAAATTAGAAAGTTTGAAGAAGAATCAAATCCTTTTTTTATTTCGATCTCAGTTCCGACCACTATCCCGGTTCCGACCCCGAGCCCGTTTGTTATTAAGTAAAGTATCTGTATCGGCTTTTGACTCTGAGTCTAGCAGTGTTATAAAAGAGATTGTTTTGAGTTTCTAGTTGGTTCTGACTCCAATGTATATGTAATAGGTATGTTTTAAAAGCATGTTTTATAATGATATCTAAAGATCTAATTAGAGGTTTGTTTTGCAGGAGAATTGAAATATGTAAGGAACATCAAGAGAGGCTGCTCGAAGGAATCAACCGGTCGGGACATCAAAGATAGCACCAAAAATAAAGAAAGTAAAGCCAGAGCAGCTACCTTATACATTGAGGTATGATCATAGGAGCTTGGTGGTAAAAGTGAGCAAGGTGGAATTAGATTGGTCAGATATCACGGATACCAATTTGGGCCAATATAGCTTTGCAGAATTACATGAAGAGACCTTTGCAGAACGAGAAAACTTAACAGGGAGAACACAAAGGATTGTTCACTCAGGTCTTGCACATATCACTGTGTTCCCTTTATCAGTACAGTGTCCGGAGTTGATATTGATAGTAGCCAGTACCTACAATCCTGCTACAATACTATGCATGGATTCACAAAATAATGTGATTATAGATCTTACTCCACAAATGTTCCAAAGTATATTTAATGTTCTTGATCTCAAGAACTTGGTGCAGCTAACTGAAGCAGAGGCATTGGATAAATATAGCAAGCATAAAGACTCCGATAAGTCTCACTTAAACGAAAAATGGTTAAAAACATAGAAGAAATCTTTAAGCAAGCTTGCAGACTAGCCAAAGAGGGCAGATTTCAAGAAGGAGGTATCTGACTCAATATTAATGTTGTCTAGAGTGTTTGGGAAGAGGGATACCTTCCACTTCAAGGAATGGATGTTTCATTTCATTCAAGTAATCTTTCAGGGTGATTACCAGTTTGATTGGTCAATGATTGTTTCTGATGCCATACATGATCAGCTCATAAGGATCAGATAGACTAAATCTTTCTTCATGACTTCCTATGTGGTTTATGTTGCAGCCAGATTGGGGATTTCCCCAGGTTTAAATAGAGTAGGTATAATGGAAGCCTTGGATGGGCAGAAGAAGGTATGGGAACATTATGATCATTTATCTCTTCAAGTTGCTGAGACTTATTTTAGAAGAGTCGATGATGCATTTTTATATGTGATTATCAACCAGTTAAGTGGAGATGCAGGATACAGATTGAGTCCAGAAGCTATGGCTTTTATTGCTAAATGGGGAAGTTGGTACATCCAATACCCCAAATTTACATACTTCAGGTTATTTGGTTTTGAATTCCATCAACATTTACTTCCAAGATGCTGTAGTAGCAGGGTGGTTTTAATGGAATTTTTATATCAAGCCATTGGAGTTAATGCTCGGTTCGGGATTAAGCACAAGACTAGATGTCATAAATTTCCCATGAAGTTGGGGGAATATAGTTGTCAACACTTGAAGGGAGCAAAGGTAGTTTGTAATGAGTTGATACAATTGAAATTGGGATTGTATACAGCTCGTAAGTATTTTGATCCAAGGAAGAAAATGTATGCCTTATTGCCTTCAATGTTCACTAGACACTTTAATTTGTTAGAGGACTTTTGGTGCGATCGGCGAGATGAGTATGACTTAAGGAAGAACTATGAAAGATTGTTGGTTGCACTTATGGCAGAGTTGGGTGTTAAAGAAAATATTCCTGACACATTGGTGGATGATGGAATTTTATTGGATCCCTCATATGAAGCCTTGAACATTGGCACCAAAAGCTTAGATCCAATAGGCTGGGATGAGGAAGAAACAATTGATATTAAGAAAATTGGAAGAATAGTATTGGATAGAAGTGTGCAATGGTTGATAATGAAAACTCAAGCTCCTCAAGGACCAGTCCTTAAGAAGGGCAAAGGATACAAGATAATTAAAAGAAAGACACCTTCCAAGGAGCCATTAGAATTCCTTCCTCCAGATGTTGAAGAAATGGAACTTGAGGTGGTAGATGAAGAAGAAGAAGCACCAGAGGGAGATGTTCCAATAGGATCTGTTGTTTCTACACCCACATTGGGTGAGTCATCCACACAAGTCCCACTTACAAGGAAGAGGAGTAAAGAAGTTCAGGAGGGAGCACTTTATGGCATGGCTAAAACTGCTAAGGGAAAAGAAGAGGAAATTCTAGAAGTTGAGACAGATTCAGATGAAACTCTGTTAGAAAGGATTTGCAAGAAAACATGCCTCTACAGCAGAGTATTGAGTAGATTGTGACACAAGAAGAACAATGGAAGATATTTGAAGATGCTACAAGAGATTTTGATGCAAGGGCTACAGCAGAGAGACAAAAAGAAATGGATGCAAACGTACAAGTTGATGCTCTACTTCATTAGCAACAATTACAGTCAAAACAAGTTGAAATTAAAGCAGCAGCTGATGAAGTAGAAAAGCAAAGAAGGCAACAAGAGAATGAACTCAAAGTCAAGGAAGAGAACGAAAAATTGGAATTAATACAGAAAATCCATGATCTTGAGGAAGAAAAAGCAAGGAACATAAGAGAAAGAGAGGTCTTAGTTGCTAAACTGAAACTTGCAGAGGAAGCTTGACAAAAAGAAGAAGTTGAAGCTCTGAGAAAGAAAAGAGATGTTGAAGAGCTAATAAAGAAATAGCAAGTTGAAGAAGAAAGGGAAAAGGCAGAGAAGCTCAAGGCCTTAGAAACAAAGAGGATAGAAAAAGAGAAACAAAAGTTTTTGGAAAAAGAAAGATTAGAAAAGGAAGTTCAAGAAAGAGAAGAAGAGGAAGAAAGGAAGAGAAAAGAACAAAAGGATAGAGAAGAGGTTGAGAAGCTGGTGCAGATGCATGTGCTGCAGGAGCAACAAGAGAAAGCAAAGGTTGACTCTCAACCTGAGGTAAATATTCAGCCACCCTCTACAATTGTTGCTTCCTCTTCCATGACGACGACTGCTCCCAGTGCTCCTACTTGGTTGAAGTTGCACCTACAGAAAAGAGCAAGAACACCTCCACAACCTCTCAATTGGGAGGATATGATGAAGGGGGTAGAGCAAGAAAAGCCTAAGAAGAAGGCTAAAATCTTACATTCTACCAGACTCACAGATAAAGGGGAGATAGTTGTTGAATGTGTCATGCCTATGATAGAAAAGGAGGTAGGGGATATGCAGCTAACAGACTATCAATTGAGTATGGTTAATTTGGGAAGACCCACTAGGAATCAACAAATGAATCTAATTGATGTAGTGGCTTCAACAACTAAATCAAGAATGATGAAGGACAAACAAAAGAAAGATGAGCTTAAAGCTCAATTGGATCAGTTGCATTCATTCTTGAAGAGTGTCTCCTCTCCAAGGTCACAGCAGGTTGTAGCCATTGAGACTCCTATTTTGTTAAGTAAAAAGGAGGTAGATGATTTGGTGCAGATTAGAGGTAAGGCGGAGATGGTAGACAAATGGATAGACAAATTGAACCAAGAGGTAGGAGAAGTTTTAGTAAGAGGGTTTAAAGCCTACCAGGAGGCAGAAGGAGTGATAAAAGAGATGCATCAATATATTGAGGCATCAGAAAAATAAGAAGAAGAATATAAGGAGTATAGTGAAAAATTAGAAAAGGTGAAAACATTGCCTCTAACAACTCTTTTAGAACAGCCCATACTTGAGGAAGATAACAAAGACTTTGTGGAGAAGACTTCTTGCATACTCAAGTTTAGGATTGACTTTTTGAGCAAACACAAGGATGAGATTCAGGAAGTAGTGAATAATTTTACTGAGTAGTTAGAAGAGTTGGAAGCGGTCATTGCCATAATTGTGGATGTAAATGTAATGACCAAAGATGGCATGTTTTTTAATCAGGTTAAAGAGAAATGGAATGAAAGATTCAAAGGACTCCTGCAAGAAAAAGATGATAAAGAAGATTTGGTAATAGATCGGCTTGTAGAAGTCAAAGAAGAGATAAAAGTTGCAGGAAGAGAATTGATGAAAATGGAGAGTATGAAAGAATTTTCTGCAACAGAGTTGGATCGGATTACATTTGAAGATAGTTGGGTTGATGGGCCATAAATGGATACATTACAACAAGTCTTCACCGGTTATGATGAGTTCATTGTAGATCTAGCTTCACATGGATGAAAATCTTACATGCATGATGTTCTTCTTCTTTGCATGTTGCATGCAGTGTTAACATCCTTTTTTTGAGTGCATGACTTCTTCCTCTTCTATTCTATATTCTATTTTTAGATCAACTGAATGTTTTAAATGTAAGAACTCAAGATCAAATTGATCTGAGTTTCCAAGAAAGTTGTTGTTCCTGAAAAGGTGGAAAGCCTAAAATAGAAGTGAAGTTCAGATTTTTTTTGTATATCTATAAATACCCAAGGGGTATTATATTGTAAAGGTCGGTTAATTGAGAATTGGATTGGCTTACCTGATGCTAAGAGATAGAGTTTTTGTAGTGATTATTGTTTTGGAGATACATTGTTATTTGATAGTTTTTACAGTTAATAGAATTACAGGTTTTTACACAATATGGAGTTCGAATTGAATTTTTTTATTTGATAAGGCTAATAAGTTATAATCTATTTGTATGCAGTGATTGTGCTGAACATAAGAGTTTCTTGAATGATGAAAGTCATTTGAAGGAATCAGATTTAAGGATTATCTTATTAGATTGCATTGAGTTGAAGTTATTAAAAAGTCTATTGATCTATAATCTTGATGATGAATGAATGTTTGTTGTTTTGAAACCCTTGAAATATTTGTGAAGAGTAATTGCAAAGTTAATTAAGCACCTAAAATGTATGTAGTGGTATAGAATATGCTATAGATTGTGTCATCTTATGGTTTGATGATCTGTTAGGAAACATTCATTGTTGAAGGTATATGTCTAGATACTAGATAAATTTGATTCATACTTACTGGTTTACCCCTTTGTTCTATCTTTTTCTTTTATTTAAAACCCAGGGATTTACAAGAACTATTTTGATAAAAAGAGTCATTACTTGAATCTTTTATTACCAGCACAGGCCCGTTGAACATTACAGTTGCATGAATCAATTGAGTGACACCAGACAGTTGAGAAACAACTACCCGGACCTTGGAAGTTAGGCTACTACATGTTGTCTTTCTTTTTCAGGAGAAGTAGAATGGAAATATTTTGTTTTAATGTTGTTTGTGTCATTTTAAGCATCAACACTTCTTTTAGGGTTTTGTTGAATTTGAATGATGTTGACACCTTTTAACACCTTTCTCTTTGATAAATTTGCATACAAGACCTACAAAATAGACATGCAAGGAGGGAAAAGGGGGTTAAGGGTTAGAGAATAGGGGTTTTCCTTAGTCAAACCCCAGTTTGGTAATCAAACCCTTGAAAATGAAATGAAATTAAAAGAGAATGATGAATGAACAACATGCAATGCTATAACTCACCAAACCCTTGAAGTATAAATCTAAAGATATGCAAGTAGATGCTCCAATAGATGAATGCTTGATAATGCCTAGAATGCTTGATAATTGCTTGAATGCTTGAAGATAGCTTGATTGCTTGATTAATTGATTAGGAATATAGATAGCTTGATTAAGAAGGATTAAAATGAGGGGAAAACCCTTTATTTATACATGATTGTGCCCTAATTCCCAAAAATACCTCATAACAAGCTGACCTCAAGGTCTAGAGAATAATATCCTGCCAGAATTATAAACTAATTTTGATTTTTAAGCCAGATGGGACTAAGTCGCCCTAAGTGGCGACATGGTCCCACCAAGGCAATTTTACTGGGTGTCAGGAATTAAAGTGTATTTAATGTAAGTGCATTAAGGGGCCATTTAAACATAAGAAAGGGTCAAATTATTGATGAAAAGCCTAGAAAAGTGTGAGAGTTTGTTACAACTCCTTACAACACTTTGAAATAAGGCTTGGAAAGTGATAAAAAGAGGTTGTTTAGGTGAAATGTATTAGAAAGGTCCTAGAAAAGTGTGTTACAACACTTCACAACACCTTTGCAAGACATCATAAGGTTTTTATTGATTTACAAGAGTTCAAGGCCTAATGTGAATGTGTTGGCCACATTACAACATTAAATCTAAGAAAAATCAGGCCAAAATCCATAAGAAAAGGCCCAAATGAGCATGAAAATGTCCAAGGATACATTTTTCTACATTACACTAGGACTCTTAAAGGAAAGAAAACTAGAAAAGAAGAATTCTCAAAGATATCTTGTTCACCAAAATGAACTGGAGGATAAATAGGGAGGGGGATGACTTCGTATTCTATCTAGGTCATTTGAATATGTCCTAAGAACCCTAATTGGATTGACTATCAACTTTACAAGATGAGCCAATTCACAATTAGGAGGACCTAGGAGGGGGTTATTTTTCAGCTTTAAGGGGTTCACCACCAAGCAAATGCTTGGAAGAAACAATGTTGAAAAACACAATGCAATATGCAAAATGACCTAAAATGAGCTAAATGAGAGATGCAAATACTGAAAAATATGTAACACCAAGTTAGGGTATGTGTACCTGAGAAGTTTGGAGATGCAATGAGGATTCTGGAAATGTAGAGAAGTTGTCAAAATATGCCTCAGAGGACTAAGATGCCCAAGATGGCGTATTATTCTTGTTGCTATTTTTTGGGAAAAACACAAAATCTTTGGATGTCAGAACCAGATCTGAAATAATCTCTGAAAGATATGCTTGGGAGGACTCAAACACCCAAAGTGGCGTATTAGTCCCAATATGAATTTTTGAAAACTATGAATGTGGTCCTGAGCTCCCAGATCTGCACTTCCTTCCTTTCGGATCTCAAGTTCTGAAACTATCATATCTGACCTGTAGGTGAGTTTCTATGAAGATGACAACTTTGCAATGCAACTTTGTAGCTTTGACAACTTTGAAATCCAAGTGATCTTCAAGTCTTCAACCTAGATCTGCAAACACAAATAGACAAGATGGGAAAAACATGTTGATTGTTAGAGAATGGGGGTTTGCCTTGGTCAAACCCTGTTTTGGTAATTAAACCTTGAAATGAAATATTGAAGTGAAGGAAATGGTGAATGAACAACATGCAATGCTACAAATCACCAAACCCTTGCAAAGTCTGCAATCTTGTGTGAAATGGCTATAATGGACATGGATCTTGAAATGCTCAATAGATCTTGAATTGCTTTCTTGCTTGAATTGAAACCCTACATCATATATGTTACCACAACAACACACATGATGCCATAATAGCCTTTGATATGATGCTTGAATCTTGATGATGGCTCCAAATGCTTGATGAATTTATCTTAAATGCTCTTTGATCTGATAAATTTTCCTTAGGAATGCTTAGATATCTTGTTAGGAGAAAATGAGAGAATGAACCTTGTATTTATACTTATCTATGCTTAATATCCCAAAATTGTATTACACCAAGCCAACATATGAATTCATTAAATGAAGGAGGCTAAATCTTTCCAAAATTTGAAATTAAATCTTGAAAATGACTCAAGGAGGACTAAGATGCCCTAGGTGGTGTCTTAGTCCCAAGTGATGAAACTTGGGGCACAAAGACCAAAAAGGGGCCCAATTAAGATGCCTCAAAATCAGGGTCTTGAGACCTCAGGGGGACAAAGATGCCCTAAGTGGCATTTTAGTCTCGACTACAAATCAGGGACACACCAATCATAATCATTAGGAGATAATTTATGCATTAGAGAGTGTCGAGATTAACGAGAAAAATATGCCATTCATAGGGCTTGCAGACACAAAATAGGACCAATTAAGCCATAAAGAAGGATAAATAAAACAAGGCGGGACAAAACAAGTGTGAAAATGCAAGGGTATGCATTTTACTACACTATGAATACTTCTAACTCGAGTGGTATTTTAGTCATTTCATCTAACTTCCCATTCTACCACTACAGTTCTTTCCTTTGATGTCTATTAAGCTAGGTGGTGTTTTGTGGTTTTGTTGTAACTCACCACATGCTCCAAATTCTTTGTTTTAAGGGTTGGCAGTCTCTACCTAGATTTTATGAACTTGTCCAAAAGACCGTCGATAACTTTTCAAATATTTTCTAAGTCGAGTGGGTATCTGAGTGACCCCTATAACTACAATAGCGATTTGTATAGTTCCACGAAGTCCCCACATTACCGATAGAGCATTTTTTCTAAGGAATTAAGTGGCCATCATACATATTACAATTTCAAAGTACAAACAAAAGCTATTTGTGCAAAGTTGAATAAATAAAATTCCTTACTCATACAGTAGAGTTACACTAGAATCAAGATAGAATTGCTCATGATACATAAAAGCAATACCAAAATGCTAAACTTTATTTATATATATGTACTATTGGAAATACAAAAATGTTGTTGATTACATAGAAATGGGGAGGTAGATAATATCAAAACAAAAAAATATTTTCAAGCCCAAAGGGTGAACACCAACACACAGATTGCTTCTATAACCACTTGGAGACACTCTATCTAAGCAGGTGAGAACAAGTTCTCATGCAACTATTGAAACTAGGCAAACAATCACGTTTTTTATGAGCTCCACGCACAGGAGAGTTACTACTTCTTCCAGGGCTTCTATTCCTGAGCTCCACGCACAGGAGAGTTACTACTTCTTCCAGGGCTTCATTCTAAGGAATAGAAGCAATGAAAATGGCATCAAGCCTATCAACTCACTCCGTTGATAGATACTAAGACAATTGATGGCTATGTTCACTCAATGAATGTATTTTGGTCACACCAATCATTCTACTACCCTCATCCCCCAATCATGACCACCAAAGGTACGGATTATGGTGTATACGAAGCGCTCTAGGAGTGTTGCATTATGCATGTGAACCTAGTTTAGAAAGGTATCTCCTAATATGTTGCGCAACACCTCCTCTTCAATCTCACTTTCAATTGTGAAGACCTCCTTTAATTGATCAGATAGTCGCCTGAAAAGAGGGCTACACTCAATCTCTTCAATAACAACAAAATCATTCATGGATACACCATCACTTTGAGCGCTAGCTATGTTTGATGCTTCAAGTTGATGAAGTGGGGTAGTTCTTGTTGAATTTATAGAGGGTTGGTGAGACATGTTAACCTGGAATAATCAAGATGATAGTATGGTGAAGCGGTCTAAATTAATGGTTGATATGACTTGGGAATTTAAGTTACATTCCCAATTGATTTGTCGGCTAGACAGCTTGCACATGTGACAGTTGTTTAATGCTCAATTGGTGAGGTATGTGAACCGTTTTTGAATCAATGGCCATGAGGTGAGAGTTAAATCAAGAAATTCTCGGGAATTATTTAAGGTCTTTTCACTGGCAATATAATCATGTCGATTATTTATTATTTCTCGATCACTGATTTCCAAGAAAGATAGTTATTGGGCAAGAAGACATTACCACAACCAATCGGTAACTGTCAAGAGAGGAATATGATTCCTATATCTAGGAAAAAAGGCCATTTAACAGGGGTTTGATCTCTAGAAATTACACGGTGTTGTAACTGAGGAAGGAACATAGGATTTACTTTGTTAATTCATTTCTAATTGTAGTGACTTTCAATTTGTGTGTTGTAAATGAAATGTAATGCTGATCGTACTGACCTGTGAATCATGTGTGAAATAGAATATATTTTTTGTGCAAGATTTATTCAACTACATTTATTTCTTTCATTGAAATTATGAAATCTTTTGTTTCTCCTTACATAAGATTTCGTCATTAATTAAGTATAGTCTTTGAGTTGTTTAATTGATGATCCCTTAGGATTTATTTTTCATTAATCACATATTTATGGTTTAATGTCAATTGCCTTATCACTTTCTAGTCAAAAGATATTTATCTTTTATTTAATCTACATGAGGGAGTTGTACCTCTCAATTCAGAGGAATTCCACAAATGCAATTGTGGCCTTTCTAGAGTTGTTAGTGAATAGGTTCTAGTTCTTATCAGGAAGGAGATTCATTGTTATCACCATATTTATTAAGGGGCCAATTCATTCACTAACATATTTTTAGTGACTCCACTTGGGAAAGGATTTAAATTTTTGACAATTTACTTTCGTACCATGCAAAAGGATGGTACTTCCCCACAATGAAGTGTTTCCCATACTACAGCCTAATCTAGATTGGATGTAGGAAGAGCAAGATGAAATCATATCAAAATTAAATACTCTTGCTTGGAGGTACAGGAGAAGTGCTACAGATTATATGCACGTTAACCTCATTTTGGAAGAAGAAGAAGAACAGGCCCTACACCCACTACCATCAGTAGTGGAATGACGCCCAAGATTTATTTTTGAATACTATGACAACCCACCCATCACCTTGATCCACATCAAAATCAACCTCCCAATCAACATTTGAATCAACATCCCAACCAGCCATAAAATCACCCTCCAACTCAACTGCCACCTCAGTGGTGACCTGGAGTTTCTCATAAGAGTTGGTGGCTCTGAGTACCATTAATTTCGTTCCTTGGGGTAGTCATATTGGGCCTTTCACCCTATCTCAATCTAATGACTTTCCATGTGGTTCTAGAAAGAGGTTCCCAAATTTTTATGGCAATGATGTCTAAGATCCAAAAGAGCATCATGTCTTGGCTATGACCATAGTGAGTGGAATCCTGGGTATCCAAGATGAAGATGTCTTTATTAGAATATTTTTTGATAGTCTGGTTGGGAAGGTTGTTGAATGGTTTAGGGGATTGGAGAAAGGTTGCGTAACATGATGGGATTTTCTACACAAACAATTTCTATGATGTTTCCAAAGCCATGTTGATAGAGTTTCCCTACTCATAAGTTTCTTCAAAATTATAAAGGAAGGACATGAATCTATGAGGGAGTTTGTCTATCAATTTAACCAATCTCTTCAACACATTCATTCACTTGAGCAACCTTGCAGGGTGATTTAATTACATGTTTCTACTTCCACCCTTGATCCTGATATTCAACATATTCTTAAAAGGGATAAGGTCTTTGGAATTAAGCAAGCCAAAATTGAAGTGGTAAACATTGAAAATGACCTAATTGTAGTGGATAAGTGGAAACATGACCATGTTAATCAATCTATCAATCATCGCCCATCACCTACCCCTTTCTCCTCTGGTTTTTAGGCAATCACCAATGCCTCTCATCCTACAACTGAAATAATTAACCTGACTATATTGAATGAGGTACAATCTTTACCTGATCTAGGAAGATGTGTGAAAGGAAAAGAACGGTGTTGGCATGCCCAAGCATATAGTCTAAACACCACAGTTGAGTCAAAAGATGAATCTAGCTCATCCAACAATGATGAAGACTATACACCATGGGAAAGGTATAATCCTATTTTTCAATTTGAACCTTCACCTATTCCTACGAGAAATCCACCTCTTAATTCAAGCAGTAAACGCCAGGAGTCTAGCGATATTTTTATTCCAGAATATGAGATCTTCATGTTTGAATATTTTCAAGATACAGCTACCTGTGTTATTAAAAAGTTTGTTGAAGATCCTCTAGATAAAAGTGGAGTAAAATGGTCAGTCAATTCAAATCCTCTTTTTTATTTTTGAAGAGTTTAAGATCCATGACAATGCTTTGTTCGAAGAGACTGGTTTTGTTTCACTATAACCACTGATAGAAGAAACCACTCATTTCCTTATTAAAAATCATGAAAAAGAGGATGTTGTGGGAATAAAGGATCGGGAAGTCACAAAATCAAGGGCTATATGTGTTGATCAGGGAACCGTTCATGAAATGATAAATCATGAGATTGCAGGAGATGTGGAAAATTTGAGTTCACCTCAAAGACGGGAAATGTCTATAATAGAAAAGCCTCGGGGAATAAGGAGTGTTTCAATGACATCCGGTGACACCCTTTCATGTCAAGAGGTCATTTATGATGAGAAGTGGTTGTTCGAAAGTAGCACTATTGGTTTCTTGTTTAACTTTAGTGCTTATATTTGGGTCGTCCATAGTCTTACTACCCTCCAGAACCTGCATGTGCCAATGGGTTTCTTTAGGTTTGGGTCCTTCTTCTCACAACCCGTTAATGGTTTTGTGTGAGTTTCTTCTTCCTTCCCCTTTTTGGTAGGTGTCAATCTACCTTGTATATAGTCCTTTGGTGTATTTTTTTTGGGGTATGTTTGCTTTGTTTTGTTCGTTGCCCTTTCTCTTTGCTTAACTCTATTGCCCAATGGATAGGACTATTCTATTACTTCTCAGTTTCTGGTTGCATCCTTTTCAGTCCTTGTCCCTAATCAGAGCCCCTGTTGTCTAAATTTTGGGACCTCTTTTTGTAAACCGGCACCCCATAGTTAAATTTTGATTAAGTCTTTAGTCGGGTGGTGTTTTATTGAATACTTCTCACTCGGGCAATATTTTAGTCATTTCATCTAACTTCCCATTCTACCACTACAGTTCTTTCCTTCGATGTCTATTAAGCTGAGCAGTGTTTTTTGGTTTTGTTGTAACTCACTACATGCTCCAAAGTCTTTCTTTTAAGGGTTAGTGGTTCGTACCTAAAGTTTATGAACTTGTCAAAAATACCACCAATAAATTTTCAAAGTTTTTCTAAGTCGAGCAAGAATCTGAGTGACCCTTATAACTGTAGCGGTGATTTGTATAGTTCACGAAGTCCCCACATTATCGCCAGAGCGTGTTTTCAAAGGAATTAAGTGGCCATCATACAGTTTATCATTTCAAAGTTAAAATAAAATCTATTTGTGTAAATTTGAATAAAGAAAACACCATCCTCATATAGTAGAATTAGACTAGAATCAAGACAAAATTGCTCGTGATATAGAAAATCAATACCAAAAGTACCAAAATACTAAACTTTATATATATATATATATGTACTACTGAAAATACCAAATTTATATCGATTACATAGAAATGGGGAGCTAGGTAATATCAAAACAAGAAATTATTTCCAGGCATAGAGGGTGAACATCAACACATAGATTGCTTCTATAACCACTTGGAGATGCTCTATCTGAGAAGGTGAGAGTAGGTTCTCATATGACTATGGAAATTGGGAAGACAGTCCCATGTTGTTCCTCATGAGCCCCACATGCAAGAGAGTTACTGCTTCTTCTAGGGCTTCATTCTAAGGAATAGAAGCAATGTAAATGGCATCACCTATCAACCCACTTTGTGGATAGCTACTAAGACTAGTGATGGCTATGTTCACTCGGTGAAGGTATTCTAGTCACACCAATCGTTTTGCTGCCCTCATCCCCCAATCACGATGATTGGAGGTGGGGATTCTGGTGTACACGAAGTGCTCTAGGATTGTTGCATTGTGCACATGAACCTAGTTCATAAAGGTATCTCCCAATATGTCGTTCAACACCTCCTCTTCAATCTCACTTTCAATTGTGAAGACCTCCTTTAACTGATCAGATAGTCACCTGAAAAGAGGGCTACACTCAATCTCTTCAATAACAACAAAATTATTCATGGATGCACCATCGCTTTGAGCACTAGCCATGCTTGATGCTTCAGGTTGACAAAGTGAGGTGGTTCCTATTGAATTTATAGAGGATTGGCGATTCATGTTAACCAAGAACAATCAAGATGATAGTATGGTGAAGCAGACTGAATTAATGGTTGATATGATGGGAATTTAAGTTACTTTCCTAATTGATTTTTTGGTTGGACAGCTTGCATGTCTAATAGTTGTTTAATGCTCAATTGGTGAGGTATGCAAACCATTTTTGAATCAATGGCCACGAGGTGAGAGTTAAATCAAGAAGTGCTCGAGAATCGTTTTAGGTCTTTTCACAGGCAATATTATCATCCCAGATATTTATTATTTCTTGGCTACCAGTTTCCAAGAAAGATAGTTATGCAGAAAGAAGATGTTACACAACCAATCGGTAACTATCGAGAGAGGAATATGATTCCTATATCTAGGCAAAAAGGTCATTTAACAAGGGTTCGATCTTTGGAAATTACACAGTGTTGTAACTATGGAAGGAACACTTAGGATTTACTTTGTTAATTCATTTCTAATTGCATTGAATTTCAATCTATGTGTTGTAAGTGAAATGTAATGTCAATCGTACTGACTTGTAGTCATGTGCGAAATAGAATATATTTTTTGTGCAAGATTTATTTGAATAAATTTATTTCTTTCATTACAATTATGAAATCTTTTGTTTCTGCTTACATTAGATTTTGTCATTAATTAAGTAAAGTCTTTTATTTGATTTCAATTGATGATCCCTTAGGATTTATTTTGCATTAATCACATATTTATAGGTCAATGTTAGTTGACTTATCTCTTTCTGGTTGCAAGTTATTTATATTTCATTTAATCTGCACAAGGGAGTTGTACCTCTCAATTCAGAGGAAAGCCACAAACGCAATTGTGGCCTTTCTAAAGCTGCTAGAAAATAGGTGGTAATGCTTATTAGGCAAGAGAGTCATTTTTATCACCATATTTATCAAGGGGCCAATTCATTCGCTAATAGTGGAAAATAATTTTTTACTTATTAATAAATTCAATAAATAAGACCGAAAGGGTTCTTATGTTTGAAAAAATAAATACAAAGATATTTAATTACAATAATGACCTTCTACATATTTTAATAAAATATATTAAAACAAATTTTAAAAATAATTATTCAAAACTAATTTAGTATTAATAAATAAAAATATATATTAACTATTAAAAATGGGGCCTTATTAGTTTTACATTATACTTGTTACTAACCAATATAATATTTTTATTGGATACATATTAACCATTCAGTAGAGCTTTTATAAAATGAGAAAATGTTGGTATTGGATAATTTACTTAAACATATAAACTCATTTTCTTCTTCTTTTATTATATATATCATGTTAGAATAAATTTTATATTGATAGGAACTTGAGCAACTATGTGGCGTGAAGTATATTGGTTGCTGGGTATTCTTTGCTAAAAAGTTTATGGTGAAAACAAGGTTTATGAAGAGGTAGAAAAATAAATCAGTGATATTAGAATCTCATGCCAACAACTTGGTGTTTCGAGCACATTAGGGAAAGTCGCATTTGTGTCCCTGCATTCGAACTATTAAAACCTATTTGCTTAGTTAATTTTCAGGTGTAGTTCCTGTTAAGGGCTGAAAGGATAGAGTAAAATATAGAATTATAGGGTGAGAAGATGCTAACAATAGTATGGTCTAGTTTTAAACCTGCTAATTGCACTATTATTGACGTCTCAATATATAAACAAAAAAATCAACAACTTTGGATCTTACAAATATGGACTTGGAACTAAATTGACTCTCATGCTACTACCTTTTCTTGTGCTCACTCTACTTCTAGTCCATACACTACTTCTTCTAAAGGTGTTTAGACTAGATCCTACACCAAACTTTGGAATTGACTAGTATATTTTTGTATTAAATTGGTTGCTTGGTTTTGGATTAGGAATAGTTGTCTTTTCTAGTTATGGCTATATGTCTTTGACTCATAATGAATGTTAGAATATTGATCTTAGTGTTGAAAGAGAAATGACATTATTCTAGCATCTTTAATTGTTCCATCTACTTTGAGGTCAATTTTTGCATTCACAACTTTTTTGGTAGTATCTAAATAGATTTTCGCTACCACAAACCACTTGACATGTCTCTTCAAAAAGAAGAAAATTATCTAGCAACCTTTGATCAGTATCAATAAAATATTACACCAATTTTTTAAATTTTTTTAAATCCAAGATATATTTATTTACTCCTAGGTTTGAATGTATCTTCACAATTCATTAATGTTCCATAAATTTTTAATAAATTGGTAATCAGCATTTTTTCTTATTATACATTAATTTCTATTATGAAAATTGATGCTTATTTTGATAACAATGAACACATTCTTGCAAAATGTATCATTTGAGAATAGTGTAAAAGGGCCAATAGGCATATTTTGTGTTTTTTGTATTATGGGGCTGAACAAACTATGCCTACACATTGGGGTGGATGGGACAATGTTATTAGAGGCCTCATTTTTGTTCTTTGAGTCCACTAAGTTTATCGATCATTCCATGCTACATTATATTGAGGTAGTCTCTTAAGAACCTTGAGAGAAAAAAATGGCAAGCTATGGTGCAAAACTTCTTAGGTTTTTTGGCACATACAAATGTTTATTCTAGACCTATAAGTGGATGTGGGGTCCCTCCATAATAAAATATATCAATTTTCATTAATTAAACACCATTTGATTGTGTGAAGAATGAATGAATTCTTATAAAATGTGTCATATGAGAGTAATGTAAAGGTGTCAATAACCATATTTTGTGTTCCATGCATCACGGGGATAAACTAACTATGTCAACATGTCAAGGTGGGCAGAAAAATGCTACTAGAATTCTTAATATTTTTTGCAAGTGTTACATTATACCAATATAATATCTTAAAAGAGAGAAATACTCTCAAACTTTAGTCTATCTATTTTGTCAATATTTGGGTTCTAGGAATATCTCATTTGTATCTATAGGTGCATGTCAATCCTCTGTAAAATAAACTATCTTATTTTTTATCAAATCCACACCATTTGACTATGGCAATAATGAATGCATTCCTACAAAATCAATCATTTTTTAGTAGTGTAAAGGTTACAATTTAGGAATATTTTACATTTTTTGTGTAGTGGAGCCAAACTAACTATGCCAACATATCTAGGTGCAAAGGTGAATGCTTTGAAAGACCCCTATTAATTCTCCTACTCTCATCATCCATCCAAGTTACATTATATCATGGAATTCTCTTAACAACACTAAGAGAAAAAGAAAAAAAAAAATTACGACAAATTGGTTCTTAAAGTTCATGAAATTTGTGAGCACAACCATTAGAAAAATATCAGATCCTTTCAAGCAACCATACTAGAAACCACCTAAGGAAGATCAAGAGTCACAACTTAGAAATCCACTTATTTAGAAACCACCTCCACATTAGAAGTCAATTACGAAAGACTAAGAGTCACAACTAATTACAAGTCCATATTAGATGTCTCATTAAGATTTGAATTTGGATCTTCACCTTGAAAACTCAATACTTTAACCAATTAATTTCAACCCCTTAGACTATTTCACCATAATTGTAATCAAAGACCATACTATTATTATACCTTCCTATTGTCGTCTCTTCCAAATATGTATAACACGATATACAAACTGCCCCTTCCCTTGGGAAACGAAGTTGTCTTAGCAAAACATCGAATGTGCAAATGAAAACACAATGCTTTTGGTGACCATCATTTTTAAGAACTTCTGACCTACGAGACCACATCATTTTATCATCCATCATTTTTAAAAATTCCCGACATGCACAATCGTATGGGAGATGGGGCATGTTATGATGTCTAAGACAGACCTTTTAAATTTTCGGAGGGTGGGGTTAGGGGGGCAGGGGGGAGTGGGCGAAATAGGTTCTGCCCTAGGCCAATGCTATTTCGATAATCTTTCCCCATATACCTTCAAATTTATTTTCGAAAGAATGAACCTTCTTACTCGGATTTTTGAGAATAACTCGTAATGCATCTCGCCATGGTTCAGATGATACTGCTCGGAGGCCAACCTCAATGAAAATATCTTACTAAATGAACAAAATGAACAAAATTTTAACATTTAAAACCATACTAATGCTACATTTTTGTTATAAAGTATCACTATCAAAAGTCGAGCTAAAGAGGACACATCTTACTCGTGCTAAGTCACCTGAGTTAGGAAATAGGAAAAGACACTTCAGGTGTCAAATCTGATAGCAATCCTATTAAATTATATAGAGATCCTTTTATTTCCAAGAAAAGTAATGTCCACAAGAGTAAACAGAAATTTCATAATTCTACAAATTTAGGTAAGTCCTTTGACAGAGTAAAAATGAGTTGGGAAAAAGCTCATGTGCATGTCTTAAAAATATCAGACATTGAATCTATTCAATATATCTTAAGCGTAAATATTATTCACTTTCAAAAAATTCTCAGCAATTGTGAAAGAAGTCTATGCAACTGTTCAGTTTATTTTGGTTAACAGTCATTGTTCAGATTTATTAAGAGTAATTTGTAGGGCAGGTCGTCCTATTAATTTTAATTGACTGCAGTTATTGTTTATTTGCATGTACAAATGAATAATATCAATAGTAAGTTTTGCAGATAAAAGTTGGAGGGAAAAATTTGAGGCAAATGAAAAAAAGGGAGATAAATTTATGGAGCCACCTGCCAGTTTTTTCAATATGTAGTTGCTGCTTATTTCTAGTCCCCCATTCTTTTTTGCAGTATATTTTTATTTCTTAAACATTAGTTGTTTCATCAAAATAGAAAAGATTCTAAATTATCCTTTTCTCACAATTTTAAATTTGCATAGGAACACTTCAACTATTTAAATATAAGTAGAAAATACAGTTAAACAACTACATAAAGACATAGAATAAAGCTCTTATATTAAGCTAAGAGTTAAGATGAAACAAAAAAAATCAATAAATCTGCTCTAAAACAGAGAAAACAAGAAAAATGTTTTGTTTTTTATATATTATTGAAATTATACTGTTTTATCTATATAGGAGCAGCATACATAGCTAAGAGTTAAAGATGAAACAAAAAAAATCAAAAGATCTGCTCTAAAACAGAAAAAACAAGAAAACTGATTTTTTTTTTTTTTAGATATTATTGAAATTCTACTGCTTTATCTCTATAGGAGCAGCGTACATATAGTGAAAGAGTTTTAATCAATGCAAGCTAAATTAAGATCTCACGGAGAGTAGCTTTGCAATGCATCGATCAGCTACTAAAAAAAACTAAACTTGACCTAAGAAAACTGCACAAAACTACAGCTAACAGAAATAAAGAAAAAGATGCATGATCTTGATCATGCCATTGATAATACATGCCTTCATCCTCCTCTTATGAGCAACGAGGATGAGGCCCAACTAATTTCTCAAGCCAACAAAATTGGCTATAGGAAGAATCTTGATAAAGATATCAATTTGTTCAAATGTAGGGGAAAACTACAATTATATTGTCCCATTTTAGGTTATGTTTGATCTCAATTTGTTTCGATCTAGCATGAAACACATGATTTTCTGTCATTACAATGGTGCTATTGTTATCACAATAAATAGTTGTTGAATGTTTTTGAATTGAATGTAAACTCTCCAAAATTCTTCAAATTCATATGGCTTGACAACTTACTGAAGCTATTGCAATATATTATGCTTCAATGGAAGAGAGAGTCATAGTTGCCTACTTTTTACTACTCCAATACAACTCTAAAACCAAATGAGAAAATATAACTAAATGTTGATTTTTTTATTATCCACTAAACCAGCCCAATCAAAATCCATGTAACCAACTAGCTCAAATTTATCAGTGGATAAATAATGAATTCCAAAATTTTGTGTACAATTCACATGTACCATAAGATTCTTTTTGTAGCACACCAATCAAACTCATGTGGATCCTGCATGAAATGAGAGATGAGCTCACAACATGCATAACATTGGATTTAGTTGTAGTGAGATACATAAGGCTCTCAACTAAGCTTCTGTAAAAAGTAGCATCTACTTTGGAACTTGCATCTTCCTTGGTTAATTTCTCACCAAGGGCAATAAGGGTTGCAACTGAAGTGTATGTCACCATTCTAAACCTTCTCAATAAATTAGCTACATACTTGGTTTGGGAATTAAATATACCTTCAGATTGTTGTTGCACTTCCACACCAAGAAAAGAATGTGTGAGTCCTAGATCTGACATTTCAAATTCCTTTTTCATTTCTACTTGAAATAACTCAATGAGAGTTGTGCTATTAACTATATAAATGTGACCACCAGAATAAAGGAAAACAATGAGAATATCATTACCAAGATGTTGGATATATAAGGTTGGCTTAGAGGGACTTCGGTTGAACCCTTTCTTTAATTAAAAAATATCAATCTTTGCATACCACACATGAAGAGCTTGCTTCAATTCATAGAGTGTTTTTTCAACTTGTAAGCCAAGTGTTATTTTCCTAGAGTTTCATAGACCATATGATGTTCCACATAGACTTCGTCATCAATATAACCATTTAAGAAGGTTGATTTTAAATCCATCTGATATATTAGCTACTTGTATTGTATAGCAATAGCCAATATAGTTTTGATTGTATCAAATCTTGCAACTGGAGTCTACTTCAAGTGTTTGTGCAAATCCCTTAGTGACTAATCTTGCCTAATGTCTTTTCATGAAACCATCACCAAGGTATTTCACCTTATAAATCCATTTGACACCGATCACCTATTTGTCTTTAGGAGGTTGCACTAATTCCCATGTGTTATTTTTATCAATTACATACATCTCTTAATTCATAGCATCAATCCATATTGTTTCTTTTATGACTTCTTGATATAGTCAATTTTGTTTCCTTGAGAGATCAGTTGGGCCTCAGCCCCGTTGCTCATCCAAGGGGAGATTGAACGCATGCATGATCAATGACATGATCAACATTGTGCGCCTTTTTCTTTATTTCTCTTAGCTCTAGTTGTGTGCAGCTTTATTAGACCAAGCTTAGTTCTTTTTTTAGCAGCTAATTCACATAGTTCTTGGGATAATAGTAGGGTCTTCATCTTTATACTCCAATATTCATAGTTGTCTTCGATAAATAGTTGAAGCTGGAATATAAATTTTCACCAATTCTCATTTTGTTATTTCTTGGAGAGAACTATTGTCTTGAAGTTGTTGCCTACATAAGAAAAATCTTGCAACCTATTGTAATACCAATTGAAACATAGAGGTATATAAATCTCTTATACTAAACTGAGAATTAAGATAGAACAAAAAATCAATAGATCTGCTCTAAAACGAAGAAAACAACAAACCTATAATTTTTTTCTATATTATTACAATTTTGTTGTTTTATCTCTATAAGAGCAGTGTACATATAGTGAAGGAGTTTTAATAAATGCAAGCTAAATTAAGAAGATCTCATTCTGCATGCAAACAAAAATAAATCAAAATAGTGAGCTTTACAATGCATCAATCAACTAAGAAAAACAACTAAACTTGGTGTAACAAAAATGCACACAACTACAAATAGTAGAAATAAAGAAGAAGATGTATGATGTTGATCATGCCATTGATCAAGCATGCTTTCACTTTGGACCTTCCAAAATACGTACAAAGTTGTTTGTTTGACATAGGTGGTGTTACTAGAGGATTTTAGTGCTGATAATAAATTTTGAGGAAATATTTGAAGAAATGAGAGACGAATGTTGAAAACATGGATCAATAGTGGAATATGTAAATACTAATAGTTGTGTAAATGCAAAAGCTTCACTGAATGGAAGGAACCTTTGTTACAATATTGATGGGGTAGTATATTATCTAAAAAATAAATTCTATGTAGAAAAACCCAACAATTTGAAGTGATCAATGGAAGCTTCAATGAAGTAATCTCTCACCCAATGTCATAGAAATATCCCTACTTGAGCCACTAGTTACAAACAACAATAGATACTTCTAATTTGTCTAAGCATATTAATGCCTTATTGATAGAGCCCGTAAGAAATGGGAGATGCAATGAGGGTTGGAGATATCATGCACACCAAAATGAAAGAGTTGTGTTAAAAAACCATAGGACGCAAGGGTCAACAAGCACTTTAGTTCCAAGCTCCATTACTTACCCCACCCTCGCATCCAAAAAACTAGTGGGCATTGGGTTTCCAAGTTGACATGGAAATTTTAAAAGTTTCCTCATCTTCATGCACTCATGTCTCCTACGCCCTTGGCATCAAGCTCTATTCCTTCTCTAAAGCTCGAGATTTATTAGCTAGAAAGGGTTGCAAGTCATCAAACATTTAGAAA
This sequence comes from Sequoiadendron giganteum, assembly GCA_007115665.2. Taxonomy (NCBI): domain Eukaryota; kingdom Viridiplantae; phylum Streptophyta; class Pinopsida; order Cupressales; family Cupressaceae; genus Sequoiadendron; species Sequoiadendron giganteum. Next base: position 111,870,867 of record CM021103.1, read on the forward strand.
TTTCACTTTCCTAGCCAACCATTGTCCGTATAGAATTTAAACTTTAAATACTCTCATTTTCCCTTTTTCTAATCAACTTCATTTAAAAGGGGAGTATATCATGGTCTTTAAATTAAAAATACAATTCAAGATGTTGGCTTGACTTCCCACCCCCCATGTAACAGTAAATTTGAAGTTCTTTAAATCGGTTCCACATTTGAAAAGTGTCTTATATTATGCTTTTTAGATGAGATTTTATGTTCAATATTTTCAAAACCTACAATCAAGATTAAAAAAAATTATTGGGATTAAAATTACACATTCTCAAGGTTTTTTCATATGTTTTTTTTTTCAAGTATTCAAAATGTATAAATCTTTCAATTTTATGAATTAATCATGTGTTTTTTTAATTTGTGGGTATTTCTAGAATTAGAAAGACAAACTAGCATCGAGTGGGTTAATAGTACCAATTCTTACAGGCTTAGTATAAAGTTTAAGAATATTTTTATCATAGGTTTCCACATTTGCAAGGATGGCATATGGACACAAAAGAAAAATAAATAAATATCAATTTTTTTTTATCAAGATGGAATTTTTCAACATCTGCTACATGTGTGAAATTAGATGATGATTGAAGATGGAGGTCACTTGGTGAAATTGTGAAGCTAAGAGTATTTTTTGCATGGTGAGAAAGGGGAAACTAAGAGTCCAACTAAAAATGACCTAGTTCAAAGGGAGTCATGAGTAGTTAATTGAGAAAGAGACAAACATGGAAACTACAATATTACTTTAGAAGTTCAATTTATTTTAAGCATGTGAGTCAAAAAGAGATAGTTATATGTTAATAATAAAGTGCATGTAAATCTAAATTGTACATGTCTGATTAATCCTAGCCATTGATTTCTATTTAAACATTGATACATTTCCCTATAAAAGGAGTTTTATTATGATTTGATAAGGAGAGGAGAAATTGTTGGTTATTTTTATGTGCTTTTGTAAAAAAATTACATATTTCATGATTTCTCTCTCTATAGTGAAATTGATGTGATGAATATACATGCATATTCGTGTCGACATGTAATTTATGTGTCTTCATGGTGAAATGTTAGTTAGATCTATCTGAAAATTGGGCACTTTAATAAAAAAAAATCAATTCTAAGTTATTGAAGTTCCTTGGAACTAACTTTGTGATACTATGATCTAATCTATCTAGGAAAAGTTTGGTTTATTTATAAATCAATTCATTGATGCGTGTTATCATTTTGGCATACTTTTAAGATTGGGATCTTCTTCTATCTCTCTTTTGATATTAATATTATTAAATATTTGGAATTACGATAAAATAGTAGCAATACATTAAAGATCAACTATCATACGATGTTTCTAAAATCATAAAATATTGGATTGAAGGTCAAGGAACCTACATTTATGGTTTTGAAATGTTTTAGATTGCTTTAGCATTAAGATCTAGCCCTAAAGTGTAGATTCCAAAATAAAATTATATTAGTCCCTTTATGAAAATAGCAAAACAATGAACAACTAGCTGAGCCAAAGCATCAAGACCTGACGACCAAAACCTTGGGCAATCATCATTTGACTAAAGACCCGATTTCAGTTCAAGAGAGATGTGAGTTCATTTGAATTTGCATTTATTTTTTTAGTGTGTCAAAACAACCATCAAGAGAAATGATGCTAGAAGGAGGGTCTTAAAGGAAATTATTCTTGGTTATTTGTAAATGTGCAAAAAATAGACTAAAATTTATAATTAATAATTGTTATAGTTATATAGTACAAACATTTAACATATAAATATGATAGATACAATATTTATTATTAGTACAATTGCATACATACAAAAAATTAACATATAATTATTATATTGCACTATTTAAGTACTAGATATTATTACAAAACATACACATTACTTATTAGATTTTAGCTTGTATAGGATTATATTATTGTTACTTGACTTTGCTTCCAACTCAATCAAGTAGAGCCGAGATTATGTTTTACAAGGTCAAAAAAAGGTATACATTCTACTCTGCTATGTTATATCCATATGCATAAAAGAAATTATCAACAAGACTGCATTATTACATTATGCAAATGCATACAACAGAGAAGAGAGTCAACAATTGTTGCAAAAAGTAGTCTTTATTGATAATCAAAAGTGTATAGTGTCCCACACAAGCCGAGGGACTGACTATTTTAATGCAGTAAAAGAAATAGACTATACATTTATAAATACATAAAGAAAAAATGAATATGGAACAAAAGGGGTTTTGTCATTGCCTGAATGGTGAATCCCAATTGAGTTGAACTGTTGTATCTACTTCAACCCTCTTCCTAGTCCAACCTCCAGTTCTCCAAGGTTGCCTACATGTGTGAGGAAAAGTTTGTTAGAGCTCGGGATCACCAATCATTATATATGCAAATATATACAAACATGTCTAATCCTCATAAAGCATTGAAATAGTCTCCATATCACAGATGTCCAGGAAAATGGAAAGGTTATCATAAACATCTATCATATGCACTGTTTTTATTTAACATGTTTGTTCACTATGTAGGAATAGGTGAAATTTTCATTGCTGATTTGTTTCTTTTAATGTCACAGCAAGTGGAGCGAAATGGGCTCCCACAAGGGTCAAGCCCAACATGCTGCCCTCTTGCTTCATTTGAGAGGGATAATCAAAAGTGATTCATCCATGAAAGCATTGAAGACCGATTTTGCAAAGATCAGTGAAGTATGTTGGTAAAGGATAGTCACTTTATTGATAAGGATCTCTCCTTATTAATAAGAATAATCCACTATCAACATAGTCATGTTTCTGACAAAACTAATAATCCAGGATTCTAAAATAGTGAGTAGAAAGAACAATTGCCTATTTAAGTTTGGTAAGGGCAAAGAGATGTTTTTGTAGCTTCAACCTCTAGTGATCCCAATAGCAAGATGGATTCAATCAATGGAGGACAATCATAATCTTCAAATAGATGGTATTCTCATTGTAAGGTAATATGGAGAAGTGACGCTCATTTGCCAAGACAAGGTCATAGTCTCAACAATCATAGTCATCCCTTTGCTGGGAGCCTCTATTGTTGATTCTTTCTCGGCTGCCTTGCTGCCAGCTCCCTCGCTGCTGGGTGCTCCTGTGGTGGCTGAGGTGGAGTTGATCCCCTCACCATTCTCTTCGGTTCCAGCTTTTGAGCCTCCTTGGTCGGTTGTTCTTCGAAAGAAGAAATTTGTGTCTGCGTCTCGGTCTCGGGCCCGTGGAGCCTGCTCTAATCCCCCTGGGTCTAGGGTTGCTTAATTTCTTGTTTCAGCTGTCTGTCAGTTGGTCTTCAACAGTTGTTTGTCAGTTGTTTCTGGTTGTGCCTATAGTTCAAGTTCTATTTGAACTATGTTGTCCTTTGGCCTTTTCAGCCCGTTGTGAAGGGTTTGGCACCCTATAAATGCTGCTTAAATTTTCAAAAACAATCATAGTCATGTAATGAATGTCATATATCAAAGGATAAAATCATAATATTGCCCACAGGAACAAGTACAGGAGCTATTCATATACAACTTATTAGATGTCACTTTATCAAAGGCAGAGTCAAGAAGATGCCAAGGTAGCCAATGCTCACAAAGACGGTCATGATATTCAATGGTAAACATCAAGCATAAATGACTCATGAAGCCTTATGATAGCAATGATATCACAGTATGACAGTGGTTTTAAATGCATAGTGAGATGGACTATCAAAGGATAGTACTAGAGAAGCATTCATGGTGTTCTAAAACCTTATGTGGGCCCTCAGTGCATAAACATATGGCAGCCATGTGTTAAAGAGTTACATAGATATCATAGTTCAAGCAAGAAAATGACAGTCATTCATTTGTGAGAGACCAAGTATATAATGTTAAACCTTTTCATAACAGGGTATGAATATGGGACTCTTGTAATATGTCTTCAAAAGCAAAAGTAACAACGAATACATGTTGAATGGTAATGAAGAACAAACAAAAGGGAAGCCTGTAGCAACATACTCATTCTATTCCTAAAAGTGGAGAAGCATAATATCTTTCAAAGAGAACCTTCAGTAAATGCATATGTGGAACTCAGAACAGTAAATGAAGCACATAGGGTTCCATAGCTGGAAGGAACAAGGGGTTACAAACCCTCGTGAAAGCAAAAATCAGTACACAAAAGATCCAAAATGGCCATGGAAATGTTGCAACTTGGATGACCCTTGGACTTGCAAGTTAGTGAAAAGGGTAGTGTTCATGAAGGAATGGAAAAGATGTGTAGTGTTTTGAATTATATCTGTACTGTGCAATGGTATTGAATTTCTTTTGCAAACCATTTTTCTTTATAGGGCAGTATTTTCTTGTGAAACAGTTGGCCAAATGAATCATTCATAATCTTGCACAATTTTATCATAGCAAAGGTGATTATGACACTGTTGACCACTACTACATGGCATCAAACAAAGATAACCACTTTTTAAAAAATCAACATAAAAGAATGAGGAGGCCGAGCCACTGCCTGTGAGCTTTTCTCAAGCCCTCGAATTCCCTGCAGGAAAGATGTGAAGTCGTAGCCTTGAGAAAAGAAACTCAGAATGCAAAAAAAAAGTGGGCATGAACCCGTGCCTAGAGATGACATTTTCTCAGAGAAATAAAATAAGTAAAGCCTTCAAGCTTCTACGAGTATGAATAAATTCAAAACAAAAGAATGCTATAAGAGTAGGAACCCTCGAAAGTTCTTGAGAAGATAATCATTTTTGCTAGTTTCTGAGCAAAGATAAGGTCGAAATGAGTACTTTTTCTACAGAAATGCCATTGGGAATGAAAAAATGTATACATCAAAGAGCTTATCTAAGCTCATTTGGTCGATGTCTTGGAAAATATAGCTAGATTTCACCATCAAAACATCAACAGAGCTCGAGTGAAAACCCTATGTCGGTGGTGGAGAGTTCTAGAAACTTGCAAATGCAAATGAAGATGCATTGAATGTTGCCACAGGTTTTGATTGCTAGGGTTTCTTTGCCCTAACATGTGCCAACCAACTTGAGGCATTTTTCCCTTTTATTTAAACTTTTGCAATAAAACCAATACCTCGTTTGGTATTCATGTCCAACGACTAGGGAGGTCCACATTTTATACATCTTGGCTTTGATTTTCAAATATATGTAATGACAAATATTTTGCACCGACCTTCAATGTAAAACATATGTTTAAGAGATGTTTTTATAAGTCACTTTAGTACATGTTATGCAAAAAAAATGATTTAGTTTGAGTCTTCATGACTAGGTGCCAAGCATATAGGGGAGGTTGGAGAGGTTTGCAAACATATGGAGGGAATACAGGAGAGTGTTTTGATCATTTTGAAGTCTTTTGGAGCAACTTGGAGCATTTTTGGGGTGCCTTTATGATGGACTTGGTAAAACTTGACCTTTTCAACATTTTGGAGCCTTTTTGGAGGAAATTTAGGAGCTATATTTATGGCTTTATCATTGCATACGACCAAAAAGGTTCTAGGTCCTTTTTTGATGGATTTTGGAGAGATGAGTGGATATAGTCACTTCACTATTCATTGTGAAGTTAGTTTTGATTATGCTCTATTGTGTACTTAGACTTTTTGGAGTCCTTGGGAGATATACTACATTTTTTTGTAACTCTTTTGACATGTATACCAATGAGTACCTTGAATATCAATGAAATTTAGTTATTTTTCTTTCTTGTTTTTATTTTATTTTATTGTGTGCATATTATTTAATTGATAAGATTACTTGTGATTTTTTTTAATTCCTTGTAGTTTTGTCTCATGTTAGCACCTTTTGCTGAAGAGTATGTATTTTGCAAGTTATAAGTTGTGTTAAGGATGCAAATGCTTCTAGTTGTGAAATTTTTGTCCTAAAATTTTAGAATTAAAACCTTCTTGTGAAACATTTATGAAAGAAACATACAAAAAATGAGTTGTGTGAGCAAAGCTCTATCATTGTTTGAAATTGTGTATGTAAGCTAAGTTTACAAGTCTTAGTTAGTGTTTGGTGCATCACCTTTATCAAAAAAAAATTCAATTTATTTTCAGTTTATGTTTTTTTTCTTCCCTTTTTCTTCTACAAGTCTTTAGAATAGTTAATTAGGTGATTACCATTTAGGAGTCAATCGTATCTGGAGGTCCATTCCAACTTTAGGTAACCCACAGCCTAGGAATGTTCCCATGTTACTCCAAAATGCTAAGTTCTGCAACTTAGCAAGGGTGCAATTTTGAGAGTTAACAGTTTTGGCACGCTTGGTGGGATGAAGAACTGATTTTTAGTTTCTTTTGTACTACACAATGTTGTTGTTTGGTGTGTATAGCAGTAGTTTCTACCTTTAGAGGCAAGTTTTCAACACACCTAGTGACTCCGAAAAGGATATCTTTTGGTTTCAAGTAGACAAGTGCTGGTATGTTTCAACATTATTAAAAGAAAGTCCATTTTTTTCTAATTTTGAAGCTTCTTGAATGAAAGAGCATGTCTTCATTTCATGGAAACATAGTCTTTCACCCTCCATATCATGAGAATACTACTTATATACCCCCTCATCAACCATATCATACTGAATATACTGTTAATTTCACTCAAAATAACCCTATAGTAGCAGATTACCAACAATTTCAATATGCTTATCACCCACCCACCCCTGCCCAACCTTCTTGGCAGCCTACCCAGGCTCATAACCAGTCTCGAGAAGGCTATTTTATGCAAAATTAGTAGTACTACCTTCCTAGTCAGCTCCAAAGTAATGAATAAATGGAGATTGTAAATATTAGAAGTGTATTGCTTGATTTCACAAGATAGTTGAATGCAATCAAGAGAGAACAAGAGTATCAAATGCAGCGAGAGGAGGTGGCTCATCAGGTTCATTGTTATCTACGAGAGATGGAGGCACAAGTAAGGTATGAAGAAGAGCAAATTAAGCTAATGCGTGTTTAAGCTCCAAAGTTAGAAGCAGATTCAACTCTTTCCTTTCCAAACCCATTCTTTGAGGGAGGGGTTCTGAGGTTCAATGTATTAAGCTTTGAACAAGATGAACCTTCTTCTAAAGAGAAATCAGAAGTGTCAAAGCAAAAAGATGAGCATAATAAGTTTGAGAAGTTGAAGGCTCTTAAGAGAGAGCAAGAGTATGGGTTGCAACACAAAGAAGTAGCTTATCAAGCCTATCTTCATGAGTAGGAGTTGGCTACAAAAGAACAACAAAAGAGGTTTTTGATTGAACAAGTGCAAAAGATAGAGGCCCAATCAACTCCTTGTATTTTGGAGCAACCTGTGAAAGAGAAGGTCCTCAAATTCAAAATTACAAGCTTTAAACAAGGTAATCCTTCCAAGTCCTCTAAATTCAACATCCCATGTTTTAGAAAGCTTTTTCAATTACAAGAATCTATTTTGGAAGAGTGTTTTTATACATTAAGAGCCAACAAAACAGACCTGCAACAAAGGAGTGATGAGTAAAAAGGGTTGGGACAACAGCATGTAAAGCAAGTGAATGCTAATGAGGAGGAAGATTTGGTCCACTTGTTTGAACGGATGCCTTGTTTTGTTGACAAAGAGGAAGTTTTGAAGCAGCATGAAGAGGTTGGGGCTCTTAGTGAACCGCTGGTTTGTAAAGGAAATCCTAAGTCTGAAATCTTAACTCTTGATGAAGAAAACATATTTAGTCCCTCTATTCAAAAAAGCAAGGAAGAAATTGAAGAGGACACTTTTTGGGATGAGTTGGAAGATTTTTGCTCAAACTTGGACATCAAACCAACACCTTCCAAAGAGGAGATTCATGAGTGACAACAAGAAAGTGAGGCAGCCATGATTCACAATCAATCACAAGTTTCAAGTCTTTTGAATCAGCAAGAAGATGCAGCAGCTATCCATGGACAACAAGCCAATAGGGGCAATTCAACCTTTGTCATTTTAAGAGATTGTCTTGTTAGATTTTTAGCAAGCATGGAGGCCACTGAAGCACCAATCACGAATCTTGTGCCCAAGCATAAAGCTATAGCTAAAGATGGAATCAAGAATGTACTTGCAGCTGAACAAGAGTATGTTCAACTCACTTATCCTCCTTTGATGAGGTAAGTGGACTTGTTTATCTCTTCCAAGGGTCTAGCCTCCAATTCTCCAAGGTTGCCTACATATGTTGGGAAAAGTTTGTTAGAGCTCGGGATCACCAATAATTACATATGCAAACATCTACAAACATATAGCCTAATCTTCATAAAGCATTGAAATAGTCTGCATATCATAGATGTCCAGGAAAACGGAAAGGCTATCATAAACATTTATCATATGCACTATTTTTATCTTACATGTTTGTTCACTGTGTAAGAATAGGTGAAATTTTCATTGTTGGTTTGTTTCATTTAATGTCACAACATGTGGGGTGAAATGGGCTCCCACAAGGGTTGAGCTCTGCATTCTACCCTCTTGCTTCATTTGAGAGGGATAATCACACGATACCTCCATGAAAGCATTGAAGACCAATTTTGCAAGGATCAATGAAGTGTGTTGGTAAAGGATAGTCACTTTATTGATAAGGATCTCTCCTTGTTAATAAGAATAATCCACTATCAACATAGTCATGTTTATGACAAAACTAATCATCTAGGATTCCAAAATAGTGAGCAGAAAGAACAATTGTTTGTTTAAGTTTGGTCAAGGCAAAGAGATGTTTTTGTAGCTTCAACCTCTAGTGATCCCAACAGTAGGATGGATTCAATCAATGGAGGACAGCCATAATCTTCAAATAGATGATATTCTCATTGTAAGGTAATATGGAGAAGTGGCAGTCATTTGCCAAGACAAAGTCACAATCAACAATCACAGTTATGTAATGACTATCGTATATCGAAGGATAAAGTCATAGAATTGCCCATAGGAACAAGTACATGAGCTAGTCATATATATAACTTATTAGATGTCAGTTTATCAAAGGTATAGTCATGAAGATGCCAAGGTAGCCATATGCTCACAAAGATGGTCATGATATTCAATGGTAAACATCAAGCATAAATGACTCATGAAGCCTTCTGATAGTAGTGATATCATGGTATGACAGTGGTTTTAAATGCATAGTGAGATAGAATATCAAAAGACAGTACTAGAGAAGCATTCATGGTGTTTTAAAACCTTATGTGGGCCCTCAGTGCATAAACATATGACAATCATGTGTTAAAGAGTTATAAAGATATCACAGTTCAAGCAAGAAAATGATGGACATTCATTTGTGTGAGACCAAGTATATAATGTTATACGTTTTCATAACAGGGTATGAATATGGGACTTCTATTATATGTACCTTCAAAAGCAAAAGTAGCAGCGAGTACATGTTGAATGGTAATGAAGAACAAACAAAAGGGAAGCCTGTAGCAACATACTCATTCCATTCCTGAAAATGGAGAAGCATAATATCTTTAAAAGAGAAGAACCTTCAATAAATGCATATGTGGAACTTGTAACAGTATATGAAGCACATAGGGTTCCATAGCTGGAAGGAACAAGGGATACAAACCCTCATGAAATAAAAAATGAGTACACAGAAGATCTAAAATGGCCATGGAAATGTTGCAGCTTGGATGACCCTTGGACTCGTAAGTTAGTGAAAAGGGTTGTGTTCAAGAAGGAATAGAAAAGATGTGTATTGAATTATACCCGTACTGTGCAATGGTATTGAATTTTTGTTTGCAAACCATTTTTCTTTACAGGGCAGCATTTTCTTGTGAAACTGTTGGCCGAATGAATCATTCATAATCTTGAACAATTTTATCATAGCAAAGGTGATTATGACACTGCTGACCACTACTACATGACATCAAACAAAGATACCCATTTTTTTAAAAAATCAATAGTAAAGAATGAGGAGGCCAAGCCACGGCCTGGGAGCTTTTCTCAATCCCTTGAATTCCCTGCAGGCAAGATGTGAAGTTGTAGCCTTGAGAAGAGAACTCAGAATGCAAAAAGAAAAGTGGGCATGAAGACGTGCTTGGAGATGAAATTTTCTCAAAGAAATAAAAAAAAGTAAAGCCCTCGAGCTTCTACGAGTATGAATAAGTTCAAAACAAAAGAATGCTACAGATGGAGTAAGAACCCTTGAAAGTTATTGAAAAGATAATCATTTTTTCTATTTTCTGAGCAAGGATAAGCTCGAAATGAGTACTTTTTCTATAGAAATGCCATAGGGAATGAAAAAATGTATAGATCAGAGAGCTTACCTAAGCTCATTTGGTTGTTGTCTCAGAAAATACATCCAGATTTTGCAATCAAAACATCAACAGAGCTCGAGTCAAAACCCTATGTCAGCGGTGGAGAGTTCCAGAAACTTGCAAATGCAAATGAAGATGCATTGAATGTCGCCATGGGTTTTGATTGTTAGGGTTTATTTTCCCCAACATGTGCCGACAAACCTAAGGCATTGTTAGAAGCAATTTTTACTGATTCAATGATTGCAGATATCACCTGAAGAGACGCCATATCTGTGTAGGCGAAGAATTCGAAAACCCAACGCCGTGATATTGAGATCCACGCAAGGACTCTCTCTACCACATCCAATGCCTTTATCATTCCAATATCTACGCCTATTCAAAACAAATAAGTCTCAGATATTAGAAATAGACTATTTACTTGACGACAAGAAGTTGAGTCAGAAACGTAATATAAATCCTGAATCTTAAAGAAAGAAGCAAACCTGTAAACATGGTCAAGAGCTGCTTTTATTTCATTTTGAAAATGGCGGTCAATTCCAAGGCGTTCTACATCATCCACCATTGAAAGACGCTGATACAGATCGTCTGCAGATGAAGAGTGTACATGAAGGCCGTTGAACATGTCCTTTATCTCCTTAATCAGCTTTTCAGCACGTTCAGCATAACAGGGAGCCTTCACCACAGATCAAAAAGATTAAGACAAAACAAATCATGAACTTCTAAGAAACTATGCACTAAACCTGCATGGTGCATGCACATATAACAAATGCAAAGTTTACAATGTCAGAATATGTTCCAAAGTGTTGCATTAATTCAAATATTTTGAGAGCACCCTCGTAAAATCCATTTTGTACATTTCCCACAAACATTGCATTCGATGAAAGCACATTTCTTTGAGGCATTTTGTCAAACAATTTACATGCGTTGCCCATGCTTTCATATTTTCCATACATATCTACAAGAGCGTTTCCAACGATAATATCTGACAAAAATCCCCTTTTTGTTAAACTTTGATGGATGTCTATACCTTGTTCTTAAGCTCTCATATTCATACAGGCGGGGATTATGCTGCTAATTTGTAAGGCCTTGTCACGAATCCATTTTGTGCATATCCTGCAATCATAACATTCCATTAAAAAGCATTTTTTTTAGGCATTCTGTCAAACAGTTACCGTCGTTGTCTATGTTTCCACATTTTGCATACATGTCCACCAGCGTAGTTGCAACTTCAATCTGACAAAATTCCTCTGTCCATCATTTGATGGATGTCCATACCCTGTTCTAAAGCTCCCATTTTTGGACGGGCAGGGAGGCTGCTGGCAAAGGTTGCGTAGTCCGGCTTTACAACTGCCAGTTGCATTTTTGCTTGAAAGTTTCTGCCTCATTTTCTGTATATCCTGGAATCATGCATTCCATGAGACGACATTTCTTTGAGGCATTTGATCTAACAGTTCACGTCCCTTGTCTATGCTTCTACATTTTGCATACATATCTATCAGAGCATATCAGCATGCCTTTCATTCGCTGCATTAAGTTTTATATGATCAAACTCTTTACGCGCGTTCACCAAACTTTTGTTGTGCGGGCACGGTTTTGAGTTTGGTTTGAATTATAAGCGGGAAATTGGCAGTTAACTGTTGGCTGCAACAGTTAACGGGAGTGCTAAGGGAAACGGAGTGAAAGGAACGGATGAAATGGGCCCACACCAGCCACCTAAGCGGTCAACGCTTAGAGTGTGCTGATTAAGCCCGGCCCCCTATAAGTGACCTAGACGATCCTTTCTTGGCCAAAAGATGAGATTTTGATCTCAATTTCTCAACCACATTGCCTACTTCCTCTTGATCTTTGATATAAGAAAGAATGTCTCTTTGATAACTAATTACTTATTAGCCTATCACAATCTTTGATACTAACAAGTTTAGAGACAGAAAATGCAGAGTAATTGACCAAATGTCTGTTTCATGTCGGGATGAAGAATGGAAGGGCATTTGCAAGAAAATTATATCCTTGATTCATTTTTCAATGAAAAGGGACACAATATTGACGAACAAAAAGTACTCTTCAATAATAGGAAGGAACCATCCATTATGCTTCAATCCAAACTATCAAAGTAATTACACAAAAGAATGGTTCTATAAATAAGTAACACTGAAATGAATGCAATAAATATCAACTTCTAGACCTGGGAAAATATACATCCAAGAGTGATTTTGATATGGCTAGTACTCACCAAGGAATGAGAACTATGTTGCCCTGGAAATAATAAAAGAATCATCATTTACAAAGTCCTTTAATTTTTTCATTTGACCAACGTCAATCAGCCAATCAAGTTTTCGGACAGTTGCATCACATGGGGTACAACCTTCTTTCTTCATTTGATCCATCAACGAGTGTTTTCAAGATCCTGTCTTTTACGGAAAGTGTAGAATAATAAATGGTATGTGATAGCATCTGGAACCAAATCCTTTGTTCTCATCTCCTTCAGCAGTGAGAAAGCCATATCAAGTCTGTTTTCTTTGCAAAAAATGTCAATCAATATATTATAGTTTCCAACATCTGGGGCGATACCAACCACTTCCATGTTTGAAAAATACTTCAAAGCCTTATCTATTTCACCAATTTTGTGATGGGCATCAATAAGGCAGTTATAAGTGACTGCATTAGGAGTCAAGCCTTCATCTAGCATTTTATTCATGAGTGGAAATGCTCTAGAAAGATCTCCTGCCTTGCACAGACCATCAATGACTGTGGTGTATGTCACTTCATCAGGTTTCAAATCCCTTGTTGCCATCTCCTCTAACATCTTTCCTACCATGTTCATGTCTCTTGTTCTACAGAATGCACATATTAGTGTATTATATGTAATTACATCAGGAAAAAGTCCCCTGTTTTCCATCTCAGAAAGAAGGGTAAATGCTTCCTTCTCCCTGTTACTCTAACATAAACCAGCAATCAGAATGCTGTAGCTTACAACATCTGGTGAGAAGCCTTTTACTAACATCTCTTCGAACAACTTTTGAGCTTTTTCCACCTCATGTGACTCACATAGGCTGCATATCAAAGAACTATAAGTAATTACATTTGGCTGTAAACCCTTTTTGGACATGTAATGAAAACAAACCCAAGCTTTGTCCATCCTGCCATCTTTGCACAGTCCATCAATAACCGCATTAAATGTCACTTCATTTGGCAAAGGACCAAACTCTATCATTTGCACAAACAGATTGTAGGCTATCTCGGTTTTTCCAGCCTTGCAAAAGCCATCTATCAGGCTAGTATATGTGTAGCTGTTAAGAAAATGGCCTTCTTGCAGCATTTTAGCTACTATTCCTAGAGCTTCATCTACTCTTTCTACTTTGCAAAGACCATCAATGAGGGTGGTATATGTAATAATATTTGGAGAGCAGTAACTATGTTTCATTCCAGCTACTAACCTTAGAGCTTCATCTTCCCTGCCCACCTTGCAGAGACCATTAATTAGGGTACTGTACGAAATAATATCAGGAGAAATACCAGATTGTATATCTCAGCAAATACAACAAGAGCTTCATCTACTCTAACTGTTTTGCAGATCCCATCAATTAGGGTGTTGTATGTAACAATATCAGGAAAACAATGAGCGTGCCCCATTCTGTGCAAAATACCAAGTGCTTCCTCAATGTGATTCCCTTTACACAAAGTCTTTATGAGAGTGTTATAAGTGATAACATTTGGATGTATTTCCATCTCTTTCATTTCAGCAAGAAGGGAGTTGATTCTACAGCGATCACCAGAGTTTCCAAGGCCACCTAAAAGCGCGTTAAAGGATACGACATCGAGAGGAAGGCGTTCAGTAATGGTTGAATGTAAAAGGTCCCAGGCCTTGTTTGTGTTTCCCGATTTACAGAGGGCGCTAATGGACTGATTGAAGTGCACAACATTAAATTTGTGCGTGATGTGAGGAGGGGGTTTCTCCTGTTTGCGTGTGTGGTGAAATGAGGTTTTGTATTGTTATGTAGAATGAGGAGAAGATACCTGTTTAAAGACGGGGCGTATCCATTTAAAGTTGTGCACCATCTCCATCTTCACGTGGTTAACAACGCAGAGCAGAACCAAACCCTGAAATGTCTTCCCTTCTCTTAAGAGAAGCATAAAACCAGATATAATTAGTGCACGGATATAAAACTACCCACCTTTTATATAAAAGCGTCTAAATTTATTTATTGCGTAAGTGATAAAATTATAAATTATAAATTATAAATATAATAAAAGCGTCTAAATTTATTTATTGCATAAGTGATAAAATTATAAATTATAAATATAATATTTATAAACAATTATTAACACTTTTGCACTAGTATAAATAATTATGAGAGGAAGCAATTTTAAAGACATTTAAATAATATAGATATCTTTAAAACATTTAAATAATATCTATAGATATCAATTTAGAGATATTTTATTAATTTTGGAGTTATTTTTACATCAAAAAGTGTTCCACATTAACATGAAAGGGTGGTGTGTAATAGCTTCAACGTAATACTAAATTTGACGTCTATTTATACATCAAAATATTAATATTTAATAACAAATTTAAAAATTGAAAAAAAGGAAAAAGATTAATATTGTCATGAATAAAAGATTGTATAATTAAATATATGAATTAAATAATTGTTTTGTTTTCAAGTAAAAAAGTAATTATAAAAGTTGTGCATTTTAAGAAATAAAATAACATATAATTTATTAAAATTGTAAATAAAAAATTTAAATATATCTATTTAAAAAATACCAAATATCAAGAGATTTACGCTCTCTTTTACACATATGTATTTAAGATATTTGTACTAGGTTTTTATTTTCTTTTAGAAGTATTTTATTTAGTACATACATGAACACATAAAATTTATTGTTTATTCTATATAATATCTAATGATTGACTTTTATATATTTCTATTAAGTAAAGTATATTATTCTTAAAAAAATGGTACTAATAAATAGTAAACAAATTATATTATTTATTAATTCATGATGAGCAATAAGAAAAAAATTTAGCCATACACTCAAATAAATTAAACCTCAAAGATAAAGAGTGTGTAAGAACCAAGGAGAGGAGGTTGAAAGAATTAATGCAACATTTTTTTTTGTCAATTGATTCTTGTAGCAAATAAATTAAACCTCAAAGATAAAGAAACCTCAAAGATAAAGAGTGTGTAAAAATCAAGGAGAGGAGGTTGAAAGAATGAATGCAACATTTTGTTTGGTCAATTTTGGTAGCATAAAGATAAACCCCATCATTTTGGATTAGAGGCTTGCCTTGTCGAGATAAATTTTTCCATCTTTCTTCTCTTGTGTGACCTCTCATGATATCATCCTTGCCTTTTTGCTCCATTTCATGCACCTCCCCTTATTGTTTTCTCTCTAGTGCCTTTCCCTTTCCATTCATGCATGTGGTTCTCTCCTTTCTTCTTCTACACTTGTTCTTATTGTTTTCCCTTGCTACTAAAAGGGAAAAAATTGAATGTTTCTAGAGTGGTGGCTATTTCTCTGCACTCTCTCTTTTCTCACGACGCTCCCTCTTCTCAAAAACTCTTCCCAAGCATAAAATCTTTCCAAGCAAAGCATTCCAAATTCTTCCTCCAATGTGTACATGGGTTCCAAAATAGTGCCCACATCATTATCTAAGCACCCAAATGGATGCATTTATTGATAGAGTGGCCTTGAAATAATTCAAACTCATTTACTCATGTACTCATTCTAACTATATTTTATTGTGATTAGTAGTTGGTTGAATGATTCCTCAACCATGCATTAGAATTCAAGATTTCAAATTGTGGTAAAAAATGAGGCTACTTGTCATCCATGTAAAAAAACCCTACATCAATTTAAAATGAAACTTAATATTGTAGACTTCAATTAAAAGAATGAGTTGTAGCTACTTATCAATTAAAAAAGAAACTTAATATTGTAGACTTCAACTAAAAAAATGAGTTGTAGCTACTTATCTCATGATGATCAAAACACTATCTATGAGAAATTTAGATATTCCATGAAACAACTTAATCTTTTTCAAATTTATTTTGGAATCAACAATTTAGAAAATCTTGTATTTCATAGAAAAGGTCATGTTTTGGGGCAATAAATGTACATATAAATGCATATAGAAGCTATTTCCTATCCTTTGAGGGCTGTATTTTTATCAAAACAAAAAAGTTGACTTGGAATATGCCTTCACTTTCTACTAAAACTACTCAAAAAAACTTGCACATCCTACAAATTATATTTGATTTACCCCAAATGCCATTTGAAATGAAATCAATTGCAAACAACCACAAATCTAGATTGATTCTCTTAGTTTTTTTTAGATTATCCTTCTTCACCCAAACCCTACTTCAAAACGTCCTCTTTTTTCTCCCTTTGCCACCACATCCCTTTGCATAAACATATCACAAATTCAATTATGTGGTCACTACTAAAAATTTTCATGTGGTTTGACTAACTCTCATAAAATTACATAGTTATTATAGTTGATTAATAACTTTAAGTGAGGGAATATGATGGTAGAAGAGCTTGGGTGAATCCAACAAATGATTACAAGAGATGATCTTGTACTCTTCAATCAAGAAATTGATAAAGAAAAATTTCTAGTACTTCTAGGTTTATTCAACTAATGGGATTCTTAACTATGAACACTATTTTTGGTGATGCAATGTTACCTTACTCCCAAAGATGCTTCTACATCATAAAGAAAAAAAGAAAAAAAAACAAATATTGAAATTCCATAAAATTACCTTTGGTGGCTCCAACTTTGAGAAAGATGTGAAAATAGATTGTAACATATGATGGTTTTTTACAAATACATGAATTACATCAACATCAATGTAGAAGTGTTTCATCCACTCAATATATTTTCAAGTTTACATATCACCAAATTGATTAAATGACACATGGTTTCCAAAACATGTGTCCATATCTCTGCTCAAAAAACCACCCTACAACTTTGCAATTTTAAAAATTGTCTATTATAACTTGGACAACATTTTGTGGCAATGTTACCTCAATGTACTCTATGAATATGTTGGAAATAGAGTTTGAATTCTTCCCTTACCCCTCACACATAACACCCCTAAAATATTACCTCTTTAGAACACACTACAATGACATTAATTGGGAGCATACTTTTGTAATCTTACCATACATAGAAATGATGGATGCCCTTGTTTTAGCCCATGAATTCGTAATAGGTTATAATGGTGTATCGTAAAACTTTATTTCCTTGGCCAAGAAGGTAGTAACCATTTATAACCATAAACATAACCATAACCATAACCTATATAATTTATAGGTGTTTGTGATATAAGAGGGATTCGTTGCATACGAGTCTCTTTATTCTCAAGAGATCACCAGGGAACAAACTACCCTTATACATCTCAACTTGAACAAATCAATAAACTATAAAGGAAGATAAAAAAATTATCCTAGACTCTGAGAGAGAAAGACTTCGAGATTTCTACCTCTGGCAAGAGAACTCTTGGCCAAAGGACATCAGGGCAGTTTTAGGATGCCAGCACGACACACTGTCATCTAAAAGACACATTGGCATCCAAAGTTGTGAGAAGCTCAGAAGCTCAGGCTAGCAGAACTAAATCCCACCTCTAAACTCGGGTCAAAGCATGTTAGGCCAAATAATCAGATAGAAGACTAGAATCTAAGGAAAAAGCACAAAGGAACTCGAACGAAGATTATGTTGTACCAGATGTTCGGTTTTCTTTTCTCCAAGCTTCACTTCATAACCTGTACACAAAAGATCAATGGGAAAAATTTGGAGCTATATAGGGGCCTACCTCAGTCAGACCCCCATTTTGGTGTTCCCACCTCCACAGAAAACCAAGTTTCAAAAGAGTGTAAATGAAGAAAACAAAGCATGTGGTGAAAGAAAAAACTACTTTAGAGTAGAGCTCGCACCAGCAAGTAGTAAATGGACAAGTAAGAAAGAGTGATAAAGAGAGCGAGAGAGAGCTACCCATGGGTCAAGACCCTCTCTGGAGCACACGAGTGCACCGTTGAGTGTTTGTTTGAGAGTTGTCGCTACTTGAGAGTTGTAGCTATTGGAGGGACCTCAGTTTGACATGGATTCACCTATAGAAGTGTTAATATTCAAAGATGGAGCTTACCCAAGACTAGAGAAAGTAGTATTAGTGCTTCAACTAATAGTTTCCCAACCCCAAAGTGAGAGCCAAAAGGGGGTTTTCATGAATGCAAGGGAACAACATAGAGCCATTACATTTGAGATCTAACCACCAAGAAACGTGTCGTAAGGGTCAGGAATCTAGATTTGTTGTTTCAAACTCAGAAAGCCACCAAGATGCTAGCGCACCGCAGGGACATTCGTGTGCCGCACAGGTGTTCAGAGCCTAGATTTTTGGGAAACGCCTTGTCAGGATTTTGTTGTTTTTCCATATGTCCACATGGAGTCAGAATCGTGAAATTCCAACCCATGGGATTTTGTCATTAAAGTTTCCAAGGTATCATAAATGCTAGGTAAGATGTGAAAAATGTGGAATTTCCCCTAGGTACAATTCTGTGACATTACATTTTGCCCCCACTTTAGTGGCCTCAATTTTGGAAAAAATCAACCTCACTAAAGTAGAGAAGAAAAATTTCACCCAAATTTTGAATTTTACGGAATTATGTGCCAAGAAAGAGGGATCATAGAGGTCACTGAGGTCGAGATAGCTAGTCCTGAGGATGCCCCTAGCTTTCAAGCTCAACAAAATGGTCACGAGAGATCATTCAAAACTTTATCCTATAAAACTTAAAATTTTGAGTTAGCTTCAAAAAATCGGAAGAAACTATTACTGTGGAGAGAAGAATGATCAAGAAAAGTCATTGGTTTGAAGGAAAAAATATGATCAAGAGGTGACTTATGCCCACTCCTGATTTTTCCCTCAATGTGGTGGGGTAAAGTTAGGAGAAACTAGGGAACCACAATCTCTAGGAAATATTGACCTCGGGGGGCCTATATATACCTAGGTGGGTCCCCAGAAGGGTCATTTTCACTATTCACTACGAGTAAATTGTTGAATTTTGTGAGAGAAAATTTAGAAAAATGTTGAGTAGGAGAGAGTATGAGGTGCGAATATTGGAGAATCTGCGTGAGGACATCGCAGAGGGTCACAAGGTAGACCAGGTAGGCCTCTAAGCCTTATTTTTTGTGTAATTTAGTTAATTTTTTGCATATTTCTACTTGTCGAAGTGCACAAGCATCCGATTTTTGTGCTCACGTGCAATATATGCATTGTTGTCCAAGGCACACGCTAAGGTCTTACATCTACGCTATTGTCTTGAGGGTGCGATGGTGGCCTCGGACAACCATGGCAGTTTGGGACGCATACACAATGTCTAGACGTTTGTGCGACGTGCATATGTCTTAGGCAACTTTTTCTTGTTTTGATGATGAACTTGGATGTTTTTAACTTATATTTTTTTTACCTTTTTGCAGGAATACCTGGAGATCTGAGAGAATCCAGGAGGGCGAGCATTCTAACTTGTCTGCGAGTAGAGGGACCACCTTTCATAGGACGAGATCACACATCTAGAGTGGGTCGATCTCTGGTACGTGTTTATAATGCCAGAGATGAGGTACCACAAGAGGATGCTCACTACCCTAATGGAGTGGTGGAACACCATGATGTCATCTTTCCAGCTACCTTGTGGGGAGATTACCATCACACTCGAGGACATCTATCGGATCCTCAAGCTACCCATCTGTGGATGGCGGGTGGCCATAGATGACACCCGATCGACATGGGAGTGGCCATAGTGTATTTGAGAGGTGGCCCCTCCTGTGTCAATCCAGGGGACAGTTCTCGAGGCCTACTGGGCGATATTAGTAGGGAGGCATGCCCCCACTTTTGATTCAATAGTGTGCTTGAGGACTGTCTACGAGGAGCGGAGTGCAGAGATCGTGCAACTGATTATAGAGTTGACGACTCTTCGAGGATAGTGTGACCAACTATCAAGGGAGTTACAAATGGCACTTGCCAAGTGAGACATGACAGTGATGAGGACTGAGGTCATCGAGATGGTGTCTAACGCCCTTCAGACATGCATCGATGACCTTGACATGTAGCCAGCAGTCGTGATCTCGACAGATGTCCAGTGACTACAATAGGAGATGGTGCAAGCAAAGGGGGATAAATGTTCATTGCAGGGGGAGCTTAGAGGGATGCATGCAGCCATGTCCATATCACGTTCACACCAATCCCATTCTTCTACCACTATGCAATCTCCCTCGAGAGTACTAGAGCAGCCACTAGAGCCAAAGGGCTCAAGGAGCCATGCACCATAGTGATAGCAGTCCATATATTATATATCATTTTTGTAATCAGATACACATATATACATGTTTGTAGATATTTTTTATTGACATATATTCAACAACCACTCATTTTTTATAGTAGTGTTCCAATAAATGTACATGACATTTGATTCATACATGGATATATATACATTTATTGGTTTCAACATCATGGATTTGTTTATGTGTATGTTTTCCATTTTCATGTATGTTCATTCTTATGGATGTTATCTGCTTATATGGATGTATGTTTTCATTAGATTCTAATCATGATTTAATAAACATGTTTGGTTACATGTTAATTAAATACAATGATGATCTAATTACTTTAAAAGATGGAATGTGATGTATGGATACATAGCATAGTCGAAGACATGTATGTATGTTTTTATATCACACATGGTCACACACATGGGCATGTCATAAACAAAAATATTTTCATAATGTGAGGATGAGAAATGTCAGTATGTGTAGTATTACTACCTTTCAAGGAGAACACCACACATGTGACACATTAGGATGCTACACATAGTATCGACGAAGATGCATCAAATTAATAGGTTCCTTTAAAGGTGCTCCATCCATGGATGATAATCCATAGGCACCCAAACCATACACATAAATCACAATGTACAGACCTAACTAGTTAGGACTAAATTTCCCTTTCTGGTCAGGCGACGCATTTACATTTTGTTGGTTTTTACATAGAACCTAGACTCCTAGCTTAAAGGTTCTAGGAATCACATTTTGGTTATGTTATCTTCATAACGACCACTGATAATCCTTAAGATGATCAAGGGCCTATAGACGATGCTTGTTGAGTATCTCTAGCTGATGCGAGCGGTTGATATGATAGGTTTCATTGTCAATTATCCCTCTAAAGGAAACTCGTAAGGACATAATTTCCAACTCTAAAGGCATGATAGCTTCAGCACCATACACGAGGTTATAAGGCATTGTTCTTGTCACTGTATGGACACTCATGTGATAGGCCCACAAGGTGTATGTCAATTGAATATGCCAATCCTTACCATGTTTATTAACTATTTTGTGAAGAATGAGCTCAAGAATTTTATTAGATGCTTTTGCTTGACCATTGAATTATGGATAGTATGGTGTAGAAAACCTATATT
The DNA here is from genome assembly GCA_007115665.2 of Sequoiadendron giganteum. Classification (NCBI taxonomy): domain Eukaryota; kingdom Viridiplantae; phylum Streptophyta; class Pinopsida; order Cupressales; family Cupressaceae; genus Sequoiadendron; species Sequoiadendron giganteum. Next base: position 111,892,538 of record CM021103.1, read on the forward strand.
GAATATGAAATTTCTCCAAGAATTGCTTCACTTGTTCTTGAATGGTGTACCATTATCATAAACAAGCGTAACAGGCAATCCAAAATGAGAAATGATATTGCTTAGGAGAAAGCTACAAATAGTTTTAGCATTTGTGGATCGGAGAGGAATAGCTTTGACCCATTTTGTTAAATAATTTGTAGCGGTAATGATAAAAGTATGTCCATTGGAAGAAGGAGGCGTTATTTTTTCGATGATATCCAACCCCCATTTTACAAATAGCCAAGGAGAAGTCTGATTTTGTAACTCCTGAGTGGGAGCATGAATAAGACGACTGCGTTGTTGACATTGAAGGAAATTCCTAACAAAATCAGAGGAATCTTGTTCCATTGTTTTCCAATAGTACCCCATGTGTATCAAATTTCTTGTCAGGGATTTACCGGTGAAATTTCCACCCTTGAAGCTCGAGTGGGCTTCCTTAAGGGCAAGGGATATTTCTGCTTTAGTGAGACACCTTAGCAACAAACCGTTATAGGCCTTTCAATAAAGAACATCAGATAGAATGACAGAACGCGCTAAAAGATTTTGTATATGAGTGCGATCATTTTTCATTGCATCATCAGGAAAGTTTCCATTCTTTAAGTAACTATAGATACTAGAGAACCATTCTCCCAAGTCTGCATGAAAACATCTTAGAGACTCGGGTTTGGGTTGATCAGGAACCATCAAGGTTTGGGTGACCTAAACCAAAAAGTGATATTCTCTCGTATCCTCTTTTGAAGGTACCAAGGAAGCAACGCTTGCCATAGCATCAACATGTCTATTTTCACTCCTAAGGACACTATTTATTGTGAAGGAGGAAAATTGATTGAGAAAGGACAAATCAAGGTCTTGATATTGAGACAATCTACTTTGTTTAGCTTGATAATCTCCTATAATTTGATTCACAATAAGTTCAAAGTCACCTAGTATATGAAGATGCTTAATTTTTAGTGCAATCATGGCACATAATCCAACAATAAGAGCTTTTTACTCATCGATATTATTGGTGCAAGGAAAATCTAATCGAAAGAATAGAGGGATTGGTTTACCTTCGAGGGATATTAGGACCACACGTGCTCCAGAACCAGTTTGACACCTCGACCCATCGAGGTACATCTTCCATTCGAGATCATAGTTAATTGTGAAAATATTCTCATTAGGGAACAGATCCAACCTAGGGAAAGAGCAAGGTGAGGGAGCATCTGCTAATTGATCAACAACCGCTTGAACCTTTATTGATTTCTGAGTAACGAATTTTATGTCAAAATAAAAAAGAAACATAACCCACTTCACTAATTTCCCACCAAGGTCAGCGCTAGAGAACAAGTGTTTCAAAAGATCTATTTTTACTATGATGTACATTTCAACATGGAGAAGGTAGTGCCCTAACTTATGCATAGAAAACACGAGAGTGAGGCATTGACTCTCCATGGATGAATAACAAGTTTCGTAATCAACTAGGACACGACTAATGTAGTAGACCTCTCTCAATCTACTTGCATCATCATATTAAGCTAGAAAAGATTCCAAAGCATATGATGATGCAACAAGATAAAGTAGGAAAGGTCTATCTTGCATAGCTAACATCAATACAAGAGGATTGGTCAAATAAGCCTTGATTGATTCAAAGGCTTCCTGACACTTTTCATCCCATATGAAGTGAACATATGTTTTCAATAAATGAGTGAAAGGGAGGGTGCAATCAACCAATTGAGATATAAATCTATGGATCGCCTGAATCTTCCCTTGTAAACTTTGCAACTCAGTAATATTCCTCGGTGGAGACATGTTAACAATAGCATCAAATTAATATATTTCAACCTCAATTCCACGATAAGAGACTATGAACCCCAGAAGCTTGCCGGTATCTACACTAAAGACACACTTATGCGGATTGAGTCTCATCTTGTAGAGTGGAAGCCTTTCAAATATAAGATGAAGGTTCTTCACATGATCTTGATGATTTATAGACTTTGCCAAGATTTCGTCGACATAATCCTCTAAAATTTTATGAATGAAATCATGAAATATTAGGTTTATCACCCATTGGTAAGTTGCTCCTGAATTCTTTAAACCAAAGGGCATGGCCACATAACAGAAAGTACCCCAAGTTTTAGTGAAGGTTGTTTTGTACTAATCATCTAGGTTAATATGGATCTGATTGTAACTCAAGAAGCCATCCATAAAAGATAATAACGCATGGCCTGTAGTCGAGTCTACAATCATATCTATGTTGGGTAATGGAAAATCGTCTTTATGAGAAGCCTTATTAAGATCTCAAAAGTCAATGCATATACGAATACAACCATCAAGTTTGTTAACAACAACTATATTTTAAATCCAAGGAGAGTAGTCAATTGGATGAATAAATCTTGCTTTCAACAACTTTTCTATCTCATTCTTGACCATCGAGGCTACCTGGGATTGATCTTTCAAATTTTATACTTAACTAGCTCGACATCGAGACATAAGACAATATTATGGACCACTATGGATTCATAAATACCAGGCATATCCTCATATGTCCAAGCAAATATATCAGAGTGAGCATGCAAGAGATTAGAGTGCTCATCCTATTCTTTGAAAGAGAGACACTTCCCGATCTTGATTACCCTTTTCAAAGATTGAGGATCCATAGGGACTTCAATAGTATCTCCTTTAAGGAGAGGATTGCGGTCCTCAGGATGAGATATCAGAACATCATCACTGATGTTAGATAAAGGGTCTTCCTCATTGATATTCAAAACAAATTCTCTAAAGTATGCTTGTTTATCTAAGCGATACGAGAATAATTTCTTGTGATGATAAGGAGGCAATGAAGAATAAGAACCTAGAAATTCCCCTAATGCTTCATCCAAAGAGAAGATATCCAAAGGAACCTTCTCGACTTGTCCCTTTTCTTCTATCAACTCAGGGTGGACCAAACTCAATGGCTTAGCTGAAATCATATTAAAACTCCACCAAGGTTTTTGTTTAGACTATTCAACAAAGCAACCCAAACCCAAATAGCATTTTCATTGCTTGAACTGGATAGGGATTTGTATTCCTTGCTCAATGTGTCCTAGGAATTTTTTCCCATAGCCATATCGAGAAGTGAGGTCATACCCAAACCTATAGCGAGTCTATAGAAATTCAAGAGGGGAGGTTCCACATAGAGTGCCTCATTCCACCAATGGACGTCGAAAGTTTCTACAAGAGTGGTCACACTTCCTTTACTTAGTTTGCAAACATTGACCTCCTTTGTAGAAGTGGGGTCACTCTCCTGGGCAGGGTGAGGAGCGGTCTTCTGGATAGGATCATAGTTCTCTTCCCCAACGAAAGGGTCACCTACCCTTGTGTCAACAAAACCTGGAAACTCAATACCAGAGGGGTTTGACTTGTACTCCACTATGAAGAATTCAAATAAATTCAAGGAACCCCAATCATCACCTAAGAGAGAATTTGATTGATAAGGTGAAGGAGAAGATGGGGGACACTCAGGATCTTTCTCTTTAGGTGGTTCATCTTTGTCGATTCTCACTCGGTGACCAACTTCCACAAAGGGTATCGATGAAGAACATGCCATAGCATCATCGATTAAGGAGGGAATACAATTCTTAAGAGTGGATGTAGATGAAGTACGACCATCAATGACTGACAGATAAAGGTGCATAGCCTTTAGATCTACTTTAACCAAAACCACACAATGGTTAGCGACAAACTTCAAAGAACGATGCAAAGTAGAGGTTACTGCACCCATAGCATGAATCCAAGGTCTCCCTAAAAGAAGATTGTACGGCAACGGGCCTGGCATCACATAGACCAACATAGGCAAGGTAACAGGGCCCAGCTACAAAGGTAGTATTACCATACCTAGGGCTTGGCAACCAACATTATCAAACCTATGAATATACAAGGAAGAAGCTGCTAAAGAAGATGAATCAACTTTGATTTTAGGCAATAGGTCCATACCACAAATGTTGAGAGTTGAACCAATGTCAATGAGGGTACGTCTAATACCAATGGTTTTAACATTAACTATAATCATCAAGGGGTCTGCTTGCTTCTGCACATCCGAAGGCAGTAGTTCTTGCGGGTGGAATGTAATATCTAGCAAATCCGCTCAAATATGAGCCAACAACGCATTAATGTCCACATTCCTAATAGAGGAAAGCAAGAGAATTTTTGGTAAGGTTTCTTGCAACATCTCTTGATAAACTGGAGTGGTCTGAAGCAAGTCCCAAAGTGAGATCTTGGTTGGAGTAACACGAAGTTCTCAACAAGATTGTAATCACCCGGTGCTTTGATCACGGGTTTAGGAGCTGAAGGAAGGCTAGGTTGAGATGGTGGTAAAGAAGTAGGAGTTTCAGTTGATTGCGATGTAGGAATATAAGCTTGTTGTTGTAAGTTTTGTCTATTTCTCCTTGTATTGTAAGTATGCCCGACAACATTATAAGTGGAGTCAGTAGCTTTCACGAACCTCGAATATAAGTCTGACGGATTGCTATGACATGAAATTTCATAGACATAATAGTCCTCCCTATGGGGATGGCTTAGTGGGGGTCACGTAAATGACAAGTTTCTTCGGGCTTGGATGAGCCACATAAACCACAACCACATTTATTGACTCCTCAGTTGGTGAGGAGAGAGTTTGTTTAGAAGATTTACAAATAGGGGAAAGTGCTTCCAAGAAACCATCTAGAGCATCTTCCAACATATCAAAATATTTTTTAGAAAAGGGATCATTATAAACATATGAAATTATGAAAACAGATCTGACGGTTCACATCAGGTTCACCAAAAAGTGATATAAGAGGGATTTGATACACACAGGTCTCTTTATTCTCAAGAGATCACTAGGGAGTGAACTACCCTTTTACTCCTCAACTTGAACAAATCAATAAACTATAAAGGAAGACAAAAAAGTTATCCCAAACTTCGAGGGAGCAAGACTTCGAGATTTCTACCTCTAGTAGGAGAGCTATCGACCAAAGGACATCTATACAGTTTCAAGACGCCAATGCAATGTGCTAGCATCCAAAATTGTGAGAAGCTTAGGAGCTCAAGTGAGCGGAATTGAATCTCACCTCTAAACTTGGGTCAAAGCGTGTTAGGCCAAATAATCAAATAGAAGACTAGAATCTAAGGAAAAAGTACAAAGGAACTTGAAGGAAGATTACCTTGTACCAGACATTTGGTTTTATTTTCTCCAAGCTTCACTTCACAACCTGCACACAAAAGTTCAATGGGAAAAGGTAAGGGCTATATAGGGGCCTGCCTCAGTCAAACCCCCATTTTGGTGTTCCCACCTCCATAGAGAACCAGGTTTCAAAAGAGTGTAAATGAAGAAAACAAAGTGCATGGTGAAAGAAAAAACTGATTTGGAGTAGAGTCCAAACCACCAAGTAGTATTTATGGAAATGTAAGAAAGAGTGATACAGAGAGAGAGCATTACCTACGAGTCAAGACCCTCTCTGGAGCACATAGGCACACCGCTAAGTGCTTGTTTGAGAGTTCTTACTGCTTGAGAGATATAGCTACTGGAGGGACCTGAGTTCAGCATGGCTTTGCCTACAGATGTGTTGCTATTCAAGGATGGAGCTTACCCAAGACTAAAGAAACTAGTAGTAGTGCTTCAACTGATAGCTTCCCAACCCCAAAGTGAGAGCCAAAAAGGGGTTTACATGCATACAAGGGCGAAACAGAGCAGTTACATCCAAGACCTAACCGTCAGGAAATGTGTCACAAGGTTCAAGATTCTAGATTCGTCATTTTAAACTCGGAAAACTGCCAGGACACTAGCATGTCATGCAGACGTCCATGCATCACGCAAGTGTCCAAAGCCTAGATTTTCAGGAAATGCCTTGTTAGGATTCTGTCGTTTTTCCATATGTCTACATGGAGTTAGAATCATGATTCTAACCCATGGTATTTTGTCATTAAAGTTTCTAAGGTTTCATAATTGCTAGGCAAGATGTGAAAATGTGGAATTGCTAGTAGGTGCACAATTCTATGATATTACGTCTCATTTATCTGCTTACTAGTTCCTACCAATATTGTGATTTTACAAGGCTGAAAGGAAGACCTTAATACAAATGCAATGTGCTTATCAACACTGTCTCACTTCATTCTAAAATTCCCTTTCTAATGGGCCCAAATCCTTGGTTCTTTTGCATGAAAAAGGGCTCTTGTCTTATTCTAAAGATAGTGTCACAAAAGATTGATAAGTGGCAACCACTGCCAAAGTACTTAATGATGGCCCTATAAGTGACCTAGAAGATCCTTTCTTGGCCAAAATATGAGACTTTGATCTCAATTTCTTGACCACATTTTCTACTTCCTTTTTCTCTTTGACAAAAGTAATAATGTCTCTTTGACACTTGTAATTATTTATTAGCCTACCTGAATCTTTGATCTCCCTTGTAAGTGTTTATTGGCCAAAAGATGAACATTTGATCTCAATTTATTTATCACATTGTATGTTTCCTCTTGTTGTTTGATAGAAGCAAGCATGTCTCTTGGCATCCATGGTTTAGCAACCTACCACAATCTCTAATTCATTTTCCAGCAATTGCATGCAAGTGGGCACTTCACTAGACTAGGCAATCCATGGTTTATTAGTCCACAACAACCTCTAATTCATTGACAAACAATCAGACACAAGTTGGCTTTGACTTGAATATAGAGCCCAAAAATCATTTTGACACTCATAATAAAACTTTTACGGAATGGAGTTTCATGGTCTTTCCCTAAATCAACTGGCATCAAATAATTGTTTTGGTACTCAAGAAAACTTTTATAGAGTGGAATTTTATGGTTTTTCCCTAAATCAGCTGGCACACAAATCTAAACATTGGAATAAACTTCATTTCTTGGGGAAATTTTAGTGAAAGAAACTCAAATTGCATCAGATCATCTATATATAAGCCTGAAAATGTTCAAGAAGAATAAAAAAAATGAGGTATGAATGGCTGAATCAACTTAGATGTGAATGATTCTCTAGAGTCTAGACATTTATCTTTCTCCTTCAATATGAAGATTTTTCAGTTGTAGTAGACATTGATACTAACAAGTTTAGAGACAAAATGTAGAGCAATTGACCAAATGTATGTTTCAATTAGGGATGAAGAATGGAAGGGCATTTCCTAAAATTCTTATATCCCTGACTTAACTAGTGAATTTCAAACTATAAGAAATAAAATCTTCATAATACAAATGATATTGTTTGTTATATTATGATCCCCTAGACTAGACTACTTGGATTATGAAAAAGTAGTAGGTTTCAATTTTAGAAGAATGAGATAAAAATACCAAAATCACTCAGATCTATCAATTATAGTTTAGATGAATAAGAGCACGAAGATAATCTAGCCCCTGCAGGAAATACAAAACTTCTGTCATGATCTGGTTTATATTGTTAGACCAATTAGCTACAAATCTTATATTTGGTTCCCTAAAATTAGACATGCAGATATTGGCCTTTACCCCAACAAAGCACATTTCTTATTAGAAGTTATTTTAGTTTTGCAGACTTGTTATTACAAAGTTAGCATAGAGTTTAATGTTCTAGAATTTGGATTGCCACAACTCATATTTTAGCTCTAAATGGTTTTTGGGTTGATTATGAGGGTGCCCTGAAGATGCCTCATTTTATGATATCAGAAAATTCAAAATAATGACCTAAATGTGATAGACACCCTTACAGTTCTATCTTTCTAGGTAACATTTTTCATGCTAACTCTAAAATATTTCATATTATGTAGAAAACTATAAAAATGTTTTAAAATGTTAAAAGTTGAAGTATAAATATGAAATTATTGTAAAAAAGTAACCTTGAATAATACTAAGGAACCATCCAATAATGCTTCAATCCAAACTATCAGAGTAAATTTCCTATCCTTCACAAAAGAATGTACAGATACAAAAGTAACATTGAAATGAATGCATAAATATCAACTTCTAGACCTAAGAAAATATATATCTAAGAGAAATTTTGATATGGCTAGCACTAATCAAGGAATGGGAGCTATGTTGTCCTAGAAATAATAAAAGAATCATCATTTACCAAATCTCTGAAATTTTTCATTTGACCAACTTCAACCAACCATTCAAGTATCTAGACAGTTACTTCACTTGGAGCACAACCTTCTTTCTTCATTTGATCCATCACCAAAAAAGTGTTTTCAAGGTCATGTCTTTGGTGGAAGGTGTGAAATAGTATATTATACATCTAGAATGAAACCATTTCCTCTCATCTCATTTAGCATTGAGAAAACCATGTCAAGTTTATTTTCCTTGCAAAAAAGATGAATTAATATACTATATGTTACAATAGTTGGAGTAATACCAACCAATTCCATGTTTAAAAAATACATGAAGGCGTTATCCAATTCACCAATTTTGCAATGGCCATCATTCAAATAGTTATAAGTGGCTGCATTAGGAGTCAATCCTTCATCTACCATCTTATTCATCAGTAAATGTGCACCAATGAGATCTCCTACCTTGCAAAAATCATCAATGACTGTGTTGTATGTCATTTCATCAGGTTTCACATCTCTTATTTCCATCTCCTCTAACATCTTTCCTACCATGTTCATGTCTCCTATTCTATAGAATGCACATATGAAAGTACTATATATAATTACATTAGGAAGATGTCCCCTGTTTTTCATCTTAGAAAGAAGTCTCAATGCTTCCTTTTCCTTGTTACTCTGACATAAACCACCAATTAGAATGTTGTAGGTGACAAAATTTGGAGAGTAGCCTTTGATTAGCATATTTGTAAACAACTTTTGAGCCTTTTCCACCTCATGCAATCCACATAGGCAACATATCAAAGAATTAGAAGTAATTGCATCTGCTTGCAAACCCTATTTGGACATGTCATGGAAACAATCCCAAGCTTTGTCCATCCTGCCATCTTTGCACAGTCCATCAATTTTGGACATGTCATGGAAAAAATCCCAAGCTTTGTCCATCCTGTTAGCACTGCAAATTTGAGATGCCTATATGAAAATTTTTGCTTCTGCACTTTCAGAAGTGCACTTGAGGGGTCAGTTTGAATGACCCACTTTGGAGAATCAGAACTTGAGGCATGTTGTTTTCCAAGCAAAACCCATTTGCAGACGTATTTGATTGACATAGATGAGCGTGTGTGTCAATTTTCAGCTTCCCACGATAAGTTTTGTCAGGGTTTTGAAAAGTGAAGTTGGAGGGTTTTTGCATTGATCTGTTGTTTGCAGATTTATCGGTTTGCGAAACAGCCTCCTGTTTGAGCTTGGATTTCGCAACCAGTTGACTGTTATGTCAAAATGATTGTTGTTCTATGCTCTCCATACCTAAATGATCTTAGATGTTAGTTTGCAAAACTTCATGATCTGATTTTCTATTTTTAGCAGATCAAAACCAAATGTTATTTGCTCAGTTTCACATATGCATTCCTGACAGCCTTTCTAAGAGGCCAACTTCGACCATCAGTATCTTTTGATCAGTGATGATTTAAGAGAATTACTTTTGCACACGTGCTCAGGGTACGTTCATGAACTTACATGTCTAATGGTAGCTCGCCAAGAGTTGGTTTGCTATTTTTGCAAAATGGCAAGTGGGTGGGTTTTAATTGGTTTAGAATAGTTATTGTTTCAAAAAAGTTTAATTGGGAAACTTTTCCAATTAATATCTGATTCCTTAGGATCTGTTTCTTTGAGCTACCTTTTGCACTATACTTTTGGGTCGAATGACTATATGCTTGCAAGTTTTGATGTCTCCTGGAGGTCGTTTGACCAGTTTCCCAGATTGATTCCTGAGCCAACTTGACATGTTTTGACCATTTTCCAAATGTGCCAGAAAGAAATTTTTAATGGCGATCCAGTTCATGTTTTCACTTCACGTGCATTCAAAAGGCAGTGTCAGATCATTTCAAGGTGAAGTTTGTTTCAAAACGATTTTTTTTTAGCCGGACCCACATGGGGCCCGACATGCTTTGCATTATTATGATGTACATCAATGCATATTAGAATATAAGAAGATTCAAAGGTGAGCCATTATGTGCATTGTTTCTAAGATTCTTAAGAGAATTAAGGACCATTCCTGGGTATGTGCAGGATCATCATGGAAAAAGCAGGCCCTTAAGTGGCAATAAAAAGACAAAAAATCAGAGTTAGACAACTTGACGTAAAAATTTGAATAAGTTATCTATATTATTTCAAAAAAATGAAAAAATAGAATCTATAGAAAATTTAATGTAGTTTCTAAACTACTAGACGTTTATTTAAAAAAATAAAATCTATTTGGTGCAAATTTGAAATTTCAATGCAGTAGTATTTAAATTTCAGGGTAAAAATAAGAAGTAGGTGTCTGTCTGACCACCCTAAGCACAATAAAATGATAATATTTTTTTATAATTTTTAGATATAAGTAGAGGACTCATGTCCCGATGTGATGCATATTTTTTTATAGATTTTTTCCATGTAAATAATTAATTATGAATTTTTTATTACAACTTTTAAAAAATATAAAAGCTCATCTGTCTAACCACCTTAAATTGGTCAAAAATCCATGAAATTCAATTTTTATTTTTTTTAATCCTATAGTATGCAAATCATAGAATGTGATGCATGTTTTGGATTCAAAAAATGTGATACTATTTGAAAGTTATAGATGTTTTTCAATCAGCTTATCAATCAGGACTTAATTTGTAATTCTAATAGAAAATGAATAATAATTATTTATTATATTCAAAGTAAAGAATAATTTATATTGGTGGAAAGTTGAGAATCTCCTCTAAAAACCCTTTTTGTTTCATCAATGTTGGGTAAAAAAAAGTCGTCAACCACATGGGCCATCATATGGCTTACATATCGCCACTTTTTGGCCCATCATGATCCTACACATACCCTCCTCTGAACTTCACACTTCAAGAATCTGAGTGAATTGATTTATTTTTGTAAATCTATCAACCTAATGATGTTCATTAGTTTAAATTTTTTTTGAAACCAATGAGCATGGATTAGTTTTATTTAGTGAATAGTTATATTTGGAGGAACTTGAAAGATAGGGGGATCATTCCATCTAATGCACATTGCTTGGAGATTATCCATTCAATGTGTTAAAAGGCAACCCTATTCAACTCTCGGGTTGATAGTTGAAATCACTCTTCAGTTATTTAAGATACAAGGGAAGTCTTCATAGGAGGGTGGTATGTCATCCCTACAAAATTCTGAAAGACCGTATGATTATCTAAATCATATCCAAAAAGACATACACAAGAAAGCATACATAAATGATAGAAAGGAGACAGGAGATAGGATGATCAGTGAGCCAATAACAGACCAAAGAAGCTGGAAAAGAAGGTATAAAGATGCTAATCATATACAAAAAGATGGTTTTGATGCTAAAAAATCTGGAAATGGCATTACAGATATCATTGTTCCAGAGAGAGATTCTCATGAGCAACATACAAAAAAGAAAAAAATTCATGATTCAAATTGTATGGGAAGATACATATGAACCCATTGAAGTTGGAGTTGAAGCTTGAGATAAGAGCATATTTCTAAGAGACAAATATGAAAGTAATGATAGGGAGAAGGCTTTGGCAACTTTCTAGCAAATGTGCTCATTGTGAAGGCGTGACTGGCAAGGACAAGCACAAAGTGTATGTTTGAGAATGCTTTGAAATTTCCAAGCAAATGATACTACCAGATGTGTTATCATCTTGGCCCGCGCCATGTTGAAGGTCCCAAACAATGAAACTGATAGGCATTAGAAACTTCAAATCATATGAGGATGCACGGCTAGCAGAGGAGGAAGCTTGCGCTAGAAAAGGTGAGAGGCCCACACAATGCACAAAATGCATTCATTGAAATGGCTTTAGAAACTTTCTAGCAAATGGAAGAGGCAGGGGGCCCGCAGCAAGAAGAAAAGGCCAGTGAAAGGGTCCGTGCTTGAAGAACAGAGGGGTCCACACCTAGGAAGGAGGGTCTCACGCCGGGTGAGTCATGGCTAGGGTAAGTGCACGGTCTAGTTGAATGGGAAACCCACGCCAAACATGGTAGCTAGGAGGCTAGCAGCAAAGTCCAGATAAAGAGGAGGCTCACACAGATAGTGAAGAGGCTCGAATTGCTAAATGAGAGGCCCGGTGCACATCAGTTTGGAGAAGATCATGGGAACACAGAGGCCCGCACCAGTGAAAGGAAGGGCGTGTACAGTATGAGGAGCGCACATTGGAGGCCAGTATGCTATTTGGAGGGGTGTGACCTAAACAAAGCATGAGTGTATCCACCAGCAAGAGGATTGCAGGGAGCTCGAGGGAAGAGGCTTGGTGGAGGAGGAATTGTAGAACACGAGAGCTCACAAAATGAAATTAGGGAATTTTCATCCCAATCTCACAAGCCTCATGAAAATCTTGATGACGTTGCCAAAACCCTTGCGAGGTGTGCGAGAATGCACGAGGAAGCTTTTAAATTAAAATTTTTCAAAGGGTTGCATAGTTTTAAAAATTGAGGTGGGCCCCGTAAACATTTCCAAGGAGGCAAAATGTTTAAAATCTAAATTGAAATAAGGCACGAGCAAACATTTTAAGAGGCCATTGTATTTTAAACGGTAATGGGTTTTTAATGTGCCCTAGTATTTAAATGAAAGGGGGTGGGCTCGTAGAAAATTTTAAATGGTTGGGCATGTAAATTTAAAATGATGCCCAAGAGTAAATTTTTTTATCTTTGCCCAGGTCAGTAAAAGTGAGTTTTATATTCACTGAACAAAATATTCACTATGTGGAATGTATTGCTGAAAGTAAAATGCCAACACTGGTAATATTTTGCCTTATGAAATAAAGTGATTTTATTAAATAGACCATTCTATTTAACGAGAGGTAAATAATGCAAAGGCATAGTGCAAAATAAAATGAGGGCTCCATTATAAAGTTAAATACTTTATATTGGATGGAAATTGCAAATAAAATGCAGCATTGTGAAGTAAACAAAAATGAAAGGTAGGAACACATTTTTCATGGGAAAGAGGATATTTTACAGCTGGGGAAAATGATTGAGATTCTCCACATGGGCTGATTTTCTGTTGTTGGGCAATGATGAGAAAATGTTGTTTTTGAGAGAATAAGTTTGTTGATGCAGAGGAAGAGGAGGGGATATTCTTTTCTAATTGATCAATGGTAAATGGAGATTCCAGATGGCAATTGCAGATCAGTTCTAGGGCTACTCATGTTTCCTTCTATTTTCTATATCTTCTTTTCTCTTATCAATTGTAAGGGTTCCATTTTTCTGAAAGCTCTGCAAGTCAGGCATAAGCTATGGGTATATTGTAAAGCTAGGGGGAAATATGACTATTAGTCATTTTAATCTGAAAGTGCGTGTTCTGAATTATTTTGTTATGTTTATTTTTGCTGATAATTGTCTCCATGGCTGAACTGTAATGCTATTTTGGATTCAATAATAAAATTGTTTGAGTCCGTTCATGCACATTTGCTGCATTTGAGTTACATCTGTTCTTGCCTTATGTTTCGTGAATGATGTAATTGCTTTAATAATGCACAAACTGCTTTTATTATTGCCTATTGTTCAGGGATAGTGTAATTGCTTTGACAAATGTGACAGGAGTGTTATGTTTCAAGTAGATTCATAAGAAGAATTATCAAAGAAAGCTTCAATGGTCTGGTTGTCATAATGTGACAACATTTGCAAGACCTTCAAAGCATGTTCAACACTGAAAGATGAATGCTAGTTATATGACTCCATAACCCATTTTTATGGCACTGGTCCATTTTCATGTTTCTACTATTTTCAGTTTGGTCCCAACTCTTTAAATAAAAAAACCATTTCCAATATATTTTGCTGAGTTGTGTTTGTCATGTTCTCCATGCTGATTAGTGAAATTCATTCAATATCTTGCCAATGTTGAGTGATATTTTAAGTTTCTCAACAATTCTGTAAGAACATAATTTGTTAAGCAATATCCTGTTACTTGTGTGTCTAGATTGTTTGATATTGCTAAAGGGTTACCCCCCGGGGTCTCACAGAGCTTGAAGTGTAGGAGATGCTAGTCTTTGACTGAATCTTGTCAATTGGCCACTAGTCTTTGTTGTTCTTTAATATAGAGGTTGGCTACCTCTTAGAGAATAACAAATCCTAGCTGGGTTGTTATTTTAAACACCAACACATCCTACCATCTTTGCACAGTCCATCAATAAGTGTAGTAAATGTCACTTCATCTGGAAAAGGACCAAACTCTATCATTTGTACAAATAGATTGTATGCTTTGTCTATTTTTCCCAACTTGCAAAAGCAATCTATCAAGCTAGTATAAGTATAGATATTAGGAAAATGGTCATCTTGTAACATTTTAGCTACTAATCCTAGAGCTTCTTCTACTCTTTTTACTTTGCAAAAGCCATCTATCAGGGTGTTATATGTAACATCATTTGGAGAACAAAGGGCATGGCTCATTCTAGCTACTAACCTTAGAGCTTCATCTTCCCTACCCACCTTGTAGAGACCATTAATTGGTGTATTGCATATAATGTTACCAGGAGAAATTCCAAATTGTATCATTTCAGCTTAAAAAACAAGAGCTTCATCTACTTTACCTCTTCTACAGATCCCATCAATTAGGGTGTTGTATGTAACAATATTAGTTAAGCAGTGAGAGTGCCTCATTCTCTACAAAATGCCTATTGCTTCCTTAATTTGATCCCCTTTACACAAAACCTTTATGAGGGTGTTATTAAGTGATAACATAAAGGGAGTTGATTCTATGGAGATCACTAGACCTTACAAGGCCACCTAAAAGCACATTGAAGGTAACAACATTGAGAGGAAGGGATTCAGTTATGGCTGAATGCAAAAGATCCTAGACCCTATTTGTGTTTCTCGATTTATAGAGAGCACTAATGGACTGATTAAAGTGCAAAACATCAAATTTGTGTGTTATGTGACGAGAGGTTTTGTAGTAACGATAAGTTACCTGTTTAAACATAAAGCGTATCCATTTCAATTTGTGCATTATCTCCATCTTCATGCGGTTAAAAGGATAGCACAGAGCAGAACAAAACCCTAAAGTATCTAGGTACTCTTCTCTGACAACAGCTAAAATTAAAAAAAAAATATGCTTCTTCTCCACTTAAGGAAATAAAGCTACCGCACCTTTCATAAAATTAGTAAATGCATCAAAATTTTAATTTCAACTTTTCGGTTTGGACTATATTTTTATATTTTTGTTAATAATTATTATATAATATGTTGGTAGGTGTTGTTTATGGGGAAAAGCTAAAGTGTTAAAAAAAAAAATACACCTATGCATGTAACATTATAACATCCCATCCCCATCCCAGAGTTAGATAAAATGCATATAACGGAAGGAAAGACTTGATAGTGGATGGAGATGAAGACAGACTAACAAAGAATTTTAAAATGAAGCGAAGGTTTAAAGGGATCGGGGAGTTTTAAAAATAGTTCACGGTAGTTTTGTAGGTTTGGTCGCGTCTGCTATGGAGAGTGACAAACATGGTTGATTGTGGCCTAACACTATACTTCCCTGATCTTATTCCAATTAATTGAAAATATCTTTTATCTTTTGATTTGCTGAGAAAATTCCCAAAAAGGATATTTGTTTTTATCATACTGTATTTGTTTCAGAATAATCAAGATAATTTGTGAGATGATCAATGAATGATGAAATAATTAGTCATATGAATGGACAAATGGAAGCAAGCTAATAAAGAGCGTATCTTGCTGGTATGTTCCCTCTTTGGACTGGAAATATTGAAAATTTAAAGTTGATAACACTGTATTTAGGTAAGTTCTTCCAGTTGGCTAAAATTTTCATCTTTCTTTTGGTCACACATGAAACTAGACAATGCTTTAATTTTTATGACTAAATTTTTTCATTTGGGCAAGCTAACTGTTAAATAATACAATACAAAATTAGTGAGATTTGTAACTCAACTTAACCTAGCAAAAAAAATCACAACTTGTTCTCAATAATGTATTTTTTATAATGAAACTGTGTCTATATAAATTGAAATGCATGAGGGCCAGAGCCTAGGGTCAAATCTAGGCTATGACAGGTAATTCAGAAATTTGTACCTTCTCATACAAATTAGTGGCAAACCAGTTATGTCAAAGGTTACCA
Organism: Sequoiadendron giganteum; assembly: GCA_007115665.2. Classification (NCBI taxonomy): domain Eukaryota; kingdom Viridiplantae; phylum Streptophyta; class Pinopsida; order Cupressales; family Cupressaceae; genus Sequoiadendron; species Sequoiadendron giganteum. The sequence goes on from CM021103.1 coordinate 111,908,678, forward strand.
GTTTTGTACATTATATTGTTGTTTCTTATAGTGTTTGGAAAATCTTCTATTTACAAATGGTGACAAAGTTCATGCTGCAAAAGTGTTGAGCAGACTTGGGTTGGAAGATTTTTTTGAAGGTGTGATTCTTTGAAAAACTCAATTCTCATCCAAAAATTGTTGAAAATAGTAACACATGGGACACACCCATTCTTTGCAAACTTTCAAAAGAGGTTATAAAACGTGCTCTCCTTGCAAATGATCCAAAATGAACAATATGTGTCTATGGGCCTGATGATCAATTTACTTGTAGTTTATGTTGTCATTTTAGCGTCTTTCCTAAGTTTATTAAGTTTGTTGTTTTACCCTGCAGATTTTCTTTGATGACAGTCCTAGAAATATAGCGGTAGGAAAAAATGTGGGCTTGCATATTGTTTTGGTAAGATTCTTTGACGTGAACTTGATAAATTATTAAAAAATAAATTATTTTTCTTTTATTCAGTTATATAAATTTGATGTGGTTTTTGGATGTCTTAATAGGTTGGCACTCTAATTTGGAAAAAGGGAGTAGACTTTACACTTGAAAGCATTCACAATATAAAGAAATCCTTACCTGAGATTCGAGAGGAAAATGAGAACTTTGAAAATGTTAAGTGCTCAGGAAGAGTAGTTGCTATTGAAACTATTGTAAATGCATAAAATATCTCATTGTAGAGAATGGATCATTGTCATTTAGGGTTTTTGTCTTCCTATTAGAGGACCATCTTCCTCCTTTCTATGATCTTGACTTGTATAAAATCTTTGGGGATGACAACCCTTCCATGTAGCATAGATTTTTACATCTAATCTATGTAAAATTGATGTTATCAATAGATAAACTTTTGATGTACAAAATTTTATCCTCTTAAAGAATAGATCAAATGCCTTTTTCCCTCTCTACTCTATCTTGTCCCCAAAGAATCTTACTACATGGTGGCCAAACGTTTTGTTCTTTAACAAAATAGAATTGCTTCAAAGTTTTGATATGGTTGGTTGTGCTCTTGCTAACATAAGATAGTTCGTAGTGTTATTACTAAAAAAAAGCAAGCACTTGATATTATAAGATAGTTCATAGTGCCATTACTAAAAACAAAGTATGCACTTGAAATTGTGTAGCTACTAAATGAAATTTTTTAAAAGAAAATAAGTGCCACATCAAGTGAAAAAAGATATGTCAAAATAAAAGTCTATAGCATAAAGAAGAAAGCACATGGGTAGTAATGTAGAAATAAAAGACTTAGAGAATAGAAATGTTATGTTGTGGGTAATCTTATTGTCCTATATCAACATCTAAAACAACATGAAACAATGGGTGAAAAAATAGAGACATTCTCAATGTCATGCACTAGTATCCAAAGTATTACGAAGAAGAAATTGAATTTCTAAAATGTTGGATTCACAAGATAACGGTAATTCTTAATTTTATGCATCGTCCACAAAATATACAAAAATATGCTCAACATACCTAGATGGTTATAAATCACTTAAAGTATTAATAATATGTGTATACTAACACAAATTCCATGTAGCGGGTAGGCAATAACATTTGTATTATTGACAAAAGATGTGTTACAATTTTTTGGGTTCATCTACCAAATTGATGTCATCATCATATGAACAAGGGAAGCATACATTATTAGAAGACAATGATGGCACCTATATGAATTAGGTGTTGTATTTATGTTTTATTGCTTTGCATTGATTAGTAAAATATATTGGAGCTTAATGATATGTACACAAGAGAGATGTGTTCAATGGAAATGCTTAGGATCTTTCTTATTTGCATGAGTAAGTAGGATGATCATTTGAGATTCTAAAACAATGGATGGGACATGTTTATGGAGGTCACCATGATGTGTATAGGATCATTGGTTATGTTTGGATGAAATGAAAGAAGGTTGGTTACTTGATAGGCCCCATGAATTTTGTGAGACCTTTACAAAGTGAACCCTTGAACAAGAAGCTAAGTTTGCTCCCTCATAACCCTAGCACTAGCAAGAAGTTGAAGTTGGGAACCCAAAAGATTGTTGCTCTATGTAAGGATGTTTCCACTCATAATGATGATGTTCCTAAATCATTTGAGGAAAGATTTAAGTCTACCCCTCCCTCTCAATTTAAGAAACTCCAAGGTTTGATGTCTGCTTCTAAAAACCCTGTTGTTGGGTATGAACAATCTTTCCCCCTACCAGGCTTCTAAATATCTATAACCTATGGCATTATGAAAAGGGAAAGTTTTGGTATGGTGTATGGGCTATCAAAAGTAAAGAAAATGAAACGTAAAAGGGAAACCACTTAGGATGTAGATATGTTAATTGAGGACAATGTTGGAGAAGGAGAGGACCTTTGGCAAAATGATCTATAACTATTGAAAAGGGAATGGAATTTAATTAACTGTTAAAAATATTAGTTTGGTTTCTTGTTATTTCCTATTTGGGGTTTTCATGCCTTTCTCTAGTAGGCATGCATGCCATCTAGTTCCTGGTTTTAGGCTATTTTTGGACTTTTAGTTTTACACTATTTCCCACTTTTTTGTTTCTTGGGTGGCTAGTAGTCAAGTTATGGTTTAAACTATTGATTTTGGTTTTTTTATTCTTCTTGTTTTGCCGATAGGCCTGATTATGGTTATGCATTGAAATTCTATTATGTTTGGGATCAGGTCCCTAACCTTGATTTTTTAATCAAAAATAAAAAACTATGAAAAAATATTCGTGCACTAGATATTGATGTTATTTTAAAAATTATAATTTTATCATTTCTAGAAAAAAAAATTTATGTTGGACAACATAAACATTACTTTATTAAAATGTTGTTTACTATTAAAAACTAATTATTAAAGCAGATGTTGAAATATTCATGATTTATTTCAAATATTTTTTTAAAAAAATACATGTTTAGAATCTACACATAAATCACCACAAATCACTAGTTTGAACCATCTTCAAATTCTTAACTGTTTAGCTACTATAGGTCTCAAAAATTAAAAATTCGGTTAAAAATGTTGATATAAATGTCCATCTTAGCAAAAAAGTGGGACTCATTATTGTGGGATTACCCTGTATGTTGTTTCTTGTGTGTGACTTTTTATGACTCTACTTGCATGTGAGTGCTACCATTGACCAATAGAGGGCGACTCTATGGAGGTTAGAAAAATAGTTGTAGACTAACTTATACCCAATTACAATCTATAGAGCTACCTACAACAATAAATTTCAATTTCCCATTGGTTGTATGAGTTTTTAACAACACACCTATCTTCAACTACAAGGGCATGTATTATAGATATTTTTATTGTTACAAGATATTTGTCACCATCAAAAATAAAATTTTGTTAGGCTTTATATCAATACGTTGTCACTAGACAAGATGACATAAAGAATGATGAAATTTTACTATGACTGAAGGGACAATGAATTTTTCAATGAAATTAGAGAAGAAGAATTATTATTACAGAAAAGAAATTAAAAAATAATAGATTTATAAAAAAATAACTTATGAAACGATGATTAACTATATTGATTAAGTATATAAGCATGAAAAAATAATAGTAAGAAATCACTTGTAATCATGAAATATTTAGATTTATAAAACTAAACATCAAATTTAACCCAAAACTAATTAGATGCATAAAAATGTAGGAGAGAGAGAGAGAGAGAGAGAGAGAGAGAGAGAGAGAGAGAGAGAGAGAGAGAGAGAGAGAGAGAGAGAGAGAGAGAGAGAGAGAGAGAGAGAGAGAGAGAGAGAGAGAGAGAGAGAGAGCGCCTTTTCTATAGTGATATAGAATTATGACTCTAGACTGAGAAGATAAAATACCTACATAACCACTCATGTTTGATTAATTTTTGAACATTTATAGTAAAACAAAGTGAAATGGAACATGAATAAAAATTTAACAAATTATCATGTGCACAAGCAAGTGTAACTACAATATTTCATAGCCTTGATTTTATATGACATTTGATTGAAATACATGGATCCTTAACAAAACTCAATTGAATTTAATGTAATACATCTAAACAACATTACTGAAATATTAAAATGCAAAGGAAAATTAAAAACTAACAAGATTCTAAAACTAGATAGAAAAAAGGAAGATAAGTTCTAGCTCAACTACTTTGTTAAAAATATTATATAAGAAATATATATCTAGTGATTCTTATTTAATTAATAATTTTATAGTACCAATGCATCTAATGTATATAAGAAGAAAATTCAATTTTGAAACAATAATTACTTGTAGCTATTAAGAAATGACTCTTGAAACTTTTTTCCAAAGTAGGCATATATCCAGTGGCATGTCTCTATACATAATATTTTACAAAATCAATCTATTTTTATAATTCCTAGATAAGAGCATGACCTATCAATAAAAAAACATGCTAATGCTATCTTTTATAAATATGTTTTCTCATTGCTTTAGTTATAGTCTATTGATTTCAATTTCTAGTCCTCATGTCATTTATAATTGCCTAAAATTTGGTTCTTATCACTTGAGTTCCATACAAGATAAAAAATAAAGTATTAATATTCTTTGGAATAATAAATTAACTATAAGAATTATAGCCATATGATTTAAAACTTCTTAGGTTACTATAAATAAGAGAAATTAAGTTTAATTATATGAAGCCACATATATCCAAATGAAAAAGTACATGATATAATAATAACATGGGAAAAAATGTTTGTGAAAATCACATGGATATATATATATATATATATAATTTGAAACAAAAACTTTAAATTTTAACAAGAAACAAAATTTTGTATAACCATTGATTACATAGAGAATTAATAGATCTAAGTCGTTATTATATATCTACTATATCAAAGGGCACTATTATTGACAACATATATATTTAACCTAATTAAAATTCACATAATCACTGGTTCAAACATGATTTTGGTGATAAGATTCTATGTCTCAATATTTGAGACACTAAATCCATCCCTTTCTTTGTAGAGAAGATGAAGACCTTTTGATAAAGCATATGCATGATCTTTGCTGACTGTTAGAACATTATCAGGTTTTAAATATTCCCAATTTAATTCTTTGAGTTTTTCATCAATTAAAGAATTGAGATACTCCGATGCATCTTCCTCTATAGATCCAGGATGGTCTTTCATATAACATGTTATACATGATGCTACTTCTCCACGATCTGCCTCAACCTTCAAAAATATCATTATAATTTTGTAAAATTTCAAATCATTACCATTTAAATCAAATAAATCAATCATATGTGTGAAAAACGTGATATTTTAAAAGTTTAATTCTCTAAATTTATAACATACCTTGAAATTCTTTGCGTCATTTCTTAATCTGAGGGTTAAGCTTAAAAGCTCATTGAACCTTGAAGGATAATCAATTTCTTTTATAATATCATTAGAAAGGGTCACATCTAATGATAGTACAAGTTGTAAGGTCACAACACGAGATCCACTGCTCACTTTTCTATTCTCTAAATATTCCTCCAAAGATGGTATATAATCCATAGCAAGCCACTCTGATTCTTGTAAGTAAGCATCTATATAAACCTCCCACTATACTTAAACAAAATTCCAAGTTAATATTAATACATTAATGTAACTATATTACTAAGAAAAGTCCACATACAATAAGACTAAAAATGAATATTAAATCAAATATCCAGCCAAATTTTTAAAAGGTAAAATTTGAATCCCTTCACATTGTCAAGGAAAACCAATATATTAATATTATTAAGGAGAATAAAATTAATTATATATAGTACTTGACATAAAAAGTAAAATATATGTTATATGGTCAAAATAAATTTCAATATGTTGGTTAACATGCCAACATTTCTTCTTTTTTAGCACTACAAGTAGAATCCTTATATTAAAGTGTATCTTACAAACCATAACAAGATAAAATATGTGGATTAATCATTCCACCTTGCACACTAGATTTCCTATCGATGTAGGAGAAACAATAACTTAAAATATAGAAACATGTTTTTCAATCAAATACTAGTTAGAACTCTTAAAATAAATGTACACATTGCCTTAGTAAGAAATTGAATAGTGAATTTGATATTTTTTTGGACCAAGTGCATAGAGATTATTTTAAATAAAACATCAAAATTATTTTTTAGTTTGATATTTTGATTAATGGTATAATTTTAACACTATTAAATATAGGAATGATATCTTGAACATTTTTTACAAAGTTCTTAGTCCTGTTTTCTCCATCTTTTGTAATTTGACAAGTGATATAAAATAAATTCCTTTTATTCACTTGGGTTTGTAGAATAAATAAAATTTTAAGCCATTCTTATCCTAATATAGCTCATCTTATATGGTTTATATTCCATCAAGATATTTTGCTTCATGAAAAAATCATAGACATTAGTTTGAGTCATCAAGAGATTTTGCTTCATGAAAAAATTGTGGAAATTAGTTTTGGTCATCATAATTACCTAGTTTTCATAATATTAGAGTTATTCATTTCACCTCCTTTAGAGTTTCCTACATTTATAGAATTCTTTGAAGTGGAATCGCTGTCAAAAAATTTATTTAATCTAAGATTATTTTCCTAGTGGTATATTCTATTTAGAGATACAATGCCATGGCCTAGTCACATTGTTAGAATTTTTAATTTCTAAATAGATTTTTTTTTTGTTTTAACTCTAGAAGGCCAAAAATTATACTATGTTTAATGAAAATTTTGTATATTTATTTTTAAAATAAAATATTATCTTCTTATTTCCTTTTATGATTATACATAGTCAAAAATAAGGAAAATGGGAATATTATTTTTATGTGCTTATAAAACCTAGTCAATAAACTAAGGAATGTTCTTCACACTCTTAGTAGAGTAATACTCAAATAATTCTACCATCATGTTATGACTAATGGAACCACTCACATAATTGGACTTATTTATCACCACCTTCTTCTTAGTGAAGGGTATAGATACTTCTTTGTGAGAAATTATTCTAGGAATATGCAGGGTCATGTCAAGGAGTCTTTTGTGCTTTCTTCACCAACCTAAGGAATATTTTTTTTCTTGTAGTTGAAGACCCTTAGGATGGCTAGAAAATCCCTAACAAAAAAATCCCTATTAGATGCTTCGTTAGGAGGATCTTATTCTCTCTAATCTTAGTGCACTAGCATGCACTTAGTGATAAGATAGATGGTGTATTGCTTAATTTGGTTGGTTTTCTTTACATATTTGTAATCAATTATATTTTGATAGGCCATTCATACCTACCAATTTATTTTCATTGTAAATCTTCTACTGTATACACATAAATTTCTATTATTAATATATGATACTCATATAAGACTGCTAGTTTGCTATATAGAAATATAAGGGTAGAACTATAGATAATAAATAAAATTATTTAGAATGATAAATAATAAAAACTACTCACACTATATAAAAAATCCCCTCCTACTTCATATATGACATCATTTATAATGAGGTTTTACTAATCTAATATAAATAAATAAATAAATATGAATATTTATAGATTAATATAGATTTTTTTTTATCAATAATCCTAATATAGATTAAAAAAATCATGAAATAAATATCTTAGTAGAGTCAAATTTCTTATCTATACACTATGTACTAATAGAATCTTAATTATACACATTAAAAACTAAATATTTATAAAATCTTACAACTTTACGTGCATAGCCAAGTGTGTCTCTGCCTTGAGTTTTTTCAGCCTCTTGTGCCATGTCCCTCACACCCTCATCAAAGGCCTTGAATGTTAATTTCATGAATTTTGGAAGTCCTTCCATGGATGCGAAATCCCACCTTTCATAAAGCACAACATAATCAATTACTACAAGATCTATACCTTTCTATATATAGATATATTAATATAATAAAATGTTAATTATATATTAATGTCTAAAGAAATATGTTTTAGAAATTACATTAGAAATATGAAAACTAAAACCATTTATGTCTACACTATAATATATGATAAATTATCATCAATGTGTCTAATGCTTACATGGACACCATGGTCCCTACATAAATAACTAGATTTTTAGCATGAATATGGTTTAGTAAATTCCTTTAACTCACATCTATTTACCAATACAAGTAAATTTACATACCTCTTAATGGCTTGTGTGAAGATTTTAAGTTCATCTAAAGTTCCATAAGTGTCATAAATATCATCTAAATAAGTGACAAGCGCAGATAGCTTTGCAAACCCAATTCTAAAAGTAGAATATTTTGGCTCAATGCACCCTCCAGCTGCCCAAAAGTAATATTCCACATGGCGATGATGAGCAAAATCTAGTTTATCTAGACCAGACTCTGTCCACCATCTAAAATGCAAACACATTACTAAATCAACTTGATTTTATAACTATTCAACCATGAAGTATATTGTAAATAATTTAAGCTTCAAACTAAGAGAATATCTTACATGACATGAATTTTACCTTGAGAGAATTTGAATCTCTTGTTTTTGCATTGACTGGATCATATTGAAGTCTAACTTTGCAAGTTCTAGAAGTTTTGAGTTGAAAATACTACAAAAAAACCAAAGTTAAAATGTTAAAATATCATAGAGATGTTCAATCATACTTAAAACATCCAAACCTTGTTCTATTGAAATAAAAAATGTTTAATGTTTTTTTTTAAAATCCCAAGGTTTTAAATTAGGAAGAGATGTGTATGTTACAATGTATTGGAATTACTTTTTGGTGGTCTTGGCATCTCCATATATGTCAATATAAGTCCTTGCTTCCAACCTAGGCACATTGGTGTGCCAACCATATTCTACATTGAATTTTATCTATTGCATCAAATTAGAATCCCAATTGATAAATAGATTCATAGAGTTAATATAGAAAAATATTAATGGATTTGAATACCTCTTTTGAGAGATTGGTATTATTAATATTTGGTAGAGCCTATTTTAAATATGTAGTAGAAAAGGATTTGGCATCATCTAAAGCTTCCTCCTTAGGAAATGCAATGAGTGAAGCTCGAAATAAAATTGAAATGCTTCTTAGCTCCTTCTCATTTGATTGACTATTTGAGTACAACAATTGTCCATCTTTACCTTTGAACTCTTGCAACATACCTGATATGATATATCAAGTTAAAAGAAAATTTATACTTTGTTAATATAACCTAGAATATATCTAATATTAGTGTTTGGTATTTCTAAAGAAATAAAATTTATTGTATTGATAAATTCATTCAATAAATTTGAAAGGGTTATTATAATTTAAAAATAAGCATAGAGATGTTCAAATTTCAAACTACAATTAAAAATAAACTATTTTAAAACTTATAATTTAATTACAATAATGACGATCTACCTTATCCCAAAAAGAATATTCAAACAAACTTTGAAAAAAAAATAATCAATTTTATTTTATTTTTTTTAACTAATAGAAATGTATATATACCTATAAAATATGAAGCCTTATTGCTCATATATTATACCTATTAAATTCATGCACTGTTATATAATTAAAGTTAACATACTAACAGCTTTCTTCTTATTTTATTTTATAAAATGTTAGAATTCGCTTTCATAAATTTATTTAACCCTTCTCTATTGACTTGATTGGACCTTTTATAGATAAGGTGCAAGGTTTATAGTTATCTTTCTATTTTCCAAACATCTTAGATGATTGCAGATATCACCTGAAGAGACGCCATATCTGTGTAGGCGAAGAATTCGAAAACCCAACGCCGTGGTATTCAGATCCACGCAAGGACTCTCTCTTCCACATCCAATGCCTTTATCATTCCAATATATGCTATTCAAACAAATAATTCTTACATAGTAGAAATACACTATTTACTTGTAGACAAGAAGTTGAGTCAGAAACATAATATAAATCCTTAATCTTAAAGAAACAAGCAAACCTGTAAACATAGTCAAGAGCTGCTTTTATTTCATTTTGGAAATGGCGGTCGATTCCAAGGCGTTGTACATCGTCCGCCATTGAAAGACGCTGATACAGATCGTCTGTAGATGAAGAGTGTAGATGAGAGGCATTGAACATGTCCTTTATCTCCTCAATCAGCTTTTCAGCACGTTCACCATAACAGGGAGCCTTCACCACAGATCAAAAAGATTAAGACAGAACAAATCAAGAACATTTAAGAAACTATTGAACGCTTAATCACAGTTCAGATTAGAAAGTAAAGTCATTTACGTCATAAGATGTTGAGAGAGATTGTAGGAAATCATCATCCCACAAGTTGGGGTGATGATTGCCGATGCGCTGTGTTTTGCCTTCATCATCATTGGTAATAAACGCCATATTCACAGGAATCTGAGAAACTCTGCGGCGTGCTGGTATTTTGCTTGGTGGGGGTACTTTGGTGAAAAGCTTATGATGGCGAATAGAATGAGGCTTATGAAATGGTAGCATAGTGGAAGCCAAAGGCGTAATGCAACCCAGAAACATTTTTGAGGTTGTTCGTGTGAGACTCAAAAGAAGGATCTTTTTGTGTGTTATGCAACCCAGATCACATGGCAGAGGATGATGATGACACAGATACGAAAGACACTGAGGCCAATGAAAATGATGATGACGACGATTACGATGATGATGATGATGATGATGATGATGGTGATGATGATGATGAAACAGTTGGTGGTAGTAACCAGCGACATTCATGATCATATAGACTACATCATGGATCATTGTTGATATATCGTTATGATGATTCTTTTCATGGTTACTATCATATGTATCATTTTCATGATCTACAATACTATATTATTGAGTTGTATCATATTGACATGTATCATTTTCACTATATCATTTGGTCATGTATCATCTTGACTTGTATCAGTTTGAGTTACATAATTTATCAATTTTATTTATATCATTTGTACATGTATCATTTTTACTTATGTCAACTATTGGACATGTATCATTTTGACATGTTTTTGATGTACTGGCATATTTGACTTTCACTTGTTTTAGTTAAATATGATGATGATCTTATCAGTATTGACTTGTCAATTTATATATATATATTAAAAGTGGTTGATGATTTTTGGATGGGTATTTATTACGTATGATGATTTTAATTTACTGCTTAGGATGGATGTTGTCAAATTCAATTAAATTATAGATGATGATCATGTTACAATAATAGTTTAGGCCATGATGAAAGGTAAAATTAATGCTTGGCACCTCCACAACGTAATTGAATAAATTAGAGAAGTGTTAAGCTCTTTTGGCGGGTAATGACACTGAACAATAGATGTACTTTTTTATCTTTACAAGCAATACAAAAATTTCATGTTACTGACCCCAAAAAAATTAATTGTCTTGCTATTTAATCATATGAGTTAAATAATTAAATTACTTACTCTATAATCATATGAGTTATTTAAGAGACACGATATATTTAACTAATTAAATTGAAATAAAACATATTAAATTAATAAATGGAAACAAAACAAGAAGCATTTTTAGAAGCAAAAAAGGAAGCAATAATGGAAGCCAATCTAGAAGAAAATTGGAAGCAAAATTGGAAGCAAAATTGGAAGCAAACCTGGAAGCAAAATTAAAAGAAAAATTGGAAGCAAAACTAGAAGGAAAACCAAAAGAAAAACTAGAAGCAAAACCAAATGAAAAACTAGAAGAAAAATCGGAAGCAAAACTAGAAGCAAACCTAGAAGAAAAATCGGAAGCAAACATGGAAGCAAAATCGGAAGCAAAATTGGAAGCAAAACCGGAAGCAAAACTAGAAGAAAAACCAAAAGCAAAAGTGGAAGCAAAATTGGAAGCAAAATTGGAAGTAAAATTGGAAGCAAATTTGGAAGAAAAATCGAAATCAAAACCATAAGCAAAAGTGGAAGCAAAAGTGGAAGCAAAATTGGAAGCAAACGTGGAAGAAAAACTAGAAGCAAAAATGGAAGTAGACATAGAAGCAAAAATGGAAGCCAAATTGGGTGCCAATTTAGGTGCTATTTCTGATGTTATTTTTGACGCTATTTTAGGCGCTAATAGAGGCGCTCTTTTCAGCGCTATTTACTGGCGCTATTTTTAGTGACACTTTCGACACAAAATTTGGTGCCAAAGTCGACACCAAGAAGACCGTGCTTGTTTGCGTCGAGTTTAGCACCAACCAGATCACCCAATTTGTGAACTAAAATCTGGCACTATTTTAGGCGCTATTTTCCTGTTCTTTTGTAGTGAGATTTATTTTAAATCTTTCATTTTTATTCTTTTATATTGCATGAGCTCTTGCATCTTATTCCCTTGCATGTATGCTTTCCTACAATTTTGCAGTGTTGTGTGTATTTTGTTTCTTGTGCTCTTTTATGACTCTATTTGCATGTGAGTGATGGAATTGAATTGCATTAATAGGTAGGTAGAGTGTGATTTCGTAGAGGTTAGAAAAATTAGTTGTAGACTTACTTATAGCCAATTACAAGCTATAGTATTACTTGTAATAATTTTATTTTATCAAATTCTATGTGAGTTTCTTACAACAAAACTTTATCTTCAACAAAAAAAAAGCATGGATTTGGGATACTTTTGATGCTGCAAGCAATTTGTCACTATAAAAAATTAAATTTCATTAGGTTTTATATCACTAGGTCATCACTAGGCAAGATGATATAAGGTTGGTGAAAACTTGTTCTAATTCAAGGGACCATGATTTTTCAAAGAAATTAGATAAGAAGCATGATTATTTCATAGGATAAATCAAGAAATTTAAATTTAGAAAATTAATTTTGTTAACTTGTGAACCAATTCATTGCGTTGACTAAACATATAAATATGAAAAACTAATAGTGATAGATCACTTTTAATCATGAAATATTTATATTTTTGAAAGCAAACTTAAAATTTGATCCAAAATTAGTTAGATGAATAGAAAATATATAAGATAAAAAGGGTTAAGAGAGAGAAAGCACCTATTTTGTGGTGATACGAAGTTAGAACTCTATTCAGAAGATAAATTCCCTAAATAATTACTCTCGCTTGATTAGTTTTCAAACAATTAGAGATAAAATAAAAGTACAATAGACTAAGGACAAATTAAAAATGAAGAAAAATGTAATAAGTTATAATTTGCAAAAGCAAGTCCGACTACAATCTTTCACAACTTTAAATTCATATGATATTTGGTTGAAACACATAGTCTTACTGAAAATGATTTGAATTTCATGAAATGCATCTAAATAGAATAACTCCAATTTTAAAAACCAAATGAAAGAAAAATAAATTTTAAACATAATGAGAACTTGTAGGTTTTATAAAAGTATTCTTGACACTTTTTTCCAAAGTAGGTATATATCTAATGGCACATTTCTATATATGATATTTCCCAAATTGGTTTGTTTTTACAATTCCTGGATAAATTCATGAATTCTTAATGCAACAACATATTTTCAAATATTATCCTTTTAGAAATATCTATTTTCATTGTTTTAACAATAGACTATAGATTTCAATCTCTAGTCCTCAAATCACTTATAATTTCCTAAATTATAATGTTTATCACTTGAGTGCCCTAAAACATATAAAATAAAGCATTAAGATTATTTGAAATGATAAATTAATCTATAATAATTTACCCATATATGATTTAAAATATCTTTAAAAACTAAAAATTAAGATAAATTAAGTTTAATTCTATGAAGGCATATATATCCAAATGAAACTAGGCATGGGATAATACTAACATGGAGAAAATTCCTATGACAATCACATGAAATATATTATTTGAAAGAAAACTATTAAATTTTAGCAACACACACACTTCTTGATAACATATATAACCTAATTACAAATTTATATTGGAACTGGTTCAATCATGATTTTGGTGATAAGATTCTTTGTCTCAATGGCTGAGACACTAAATCCGTCTCTTTCTTTGTAGAGAAGTTGGAGACCTTTTGATAAAGTGTATGCATGATCTTTACTAATTATTGGAACATTATCTGGTTTTAAATATTCCCAATTCAATTCTTTGAGTTTTTCATCAATTAAAGAATTGAGATACTCCAATGCATCTTCCTCTGTAGATCCAGGATGGTCTTTCATATAACATGTTATACATGATACCACTTCTCCACGATCTGCCTCAGCCTTAAAAAAAAACATTATAATTATGTAAAATCTCATATATGATTACCTTTAAATCTAATCAATTGATCATACACATGAAGAAACATGAAATTTTGAAAGTTAGATTTTCTAAATTTATAGCATACCTTGAAAGTCTTTGTGTCACCCCTTAATCTAAGGGTTAAGCATAAAAGCTCACTGAACCTTGATGGATAATCAATTTCTTTTATAACATCATCAGAAATGGGTACATCTAATGATAGTACAGGTTGTAAGGTCACAACACGAGCCCCTGAGCTTACTTTTCCATTTTCTAAATATTCCTCCAAAGATGGTATGTAACCCATAGCAAGCCACTTTGCTTCTTGCAAGTAAGCATCTATGTAAACTTCCCACTGTATTTAAACATCATTCCAAGTTAATATTAATGCTTTAAATTAATTAAATTATTAAGAAAAGTCTATATAAAGTAAGACTCAAAATTAATATTAAATCAAATATCCATACAACTTAAAAAAAAAGGTAAAATTCTAGTCCCTTCATGATGTCAAGGAAAACGAGTTATATTATTAAGAAGAGCCATATTAATTATATATAGTACAATATAAAAACTAAAATATATAATATATAGTCAAAATAACTTTGAATATATGTTAGTTAACATGTCAACATTTCATTCTTATTAGCATTACAAGTAAAATCATTATGTTTAAGTGTATCTTACAAACCATAACAAGATAGAATATGTGGATTAATTGTTCCACCTTGCACACTTTATTTCCTATAGATGTAGGAGAAACAATAACTTAAAATTATAAATATGTTTTTCAATCATATACTAGTTAGAACTCTTAAAATAAACATATGTAGTTTCAATAAGAAATTGAATAGTGAATTTGATAAGTCTTTGGACCAATTTCATAGAGATTATTTTCAAATGAAACATAAAAATTATTTTCTAATTCGGTATTTTTATTAATGGTTGAATTTAACACTATGTCTAGGAATTATATCTTGAGCCTCACTTACAATATTCTTAGTCATTTTTCCTCCATCCTTTATAATTTACAAGCAATATGAAATAAATTCCTCTTGTTCACTTGGGTTTGTAGAATAAATAATTTTTTAATCCATTCTTATCTTATTATTGCTCATCCTATTTAATAGAAATTCATTTGGGTCATCATAGTTACCTAACTTGCCAAATATTGAAGTCATTCAAATATTTCCTTTACAATTGCCCCCATTTATGGAATGCTTGGAAGTGGGTTCACTATCTATTTTCTTAATTTAATCTAGGATTTTTTTCCTACCAGTTTGTTCTAGTTTGAGATACAACACCATGACCTAGATATATTATTAGAATTTCTAATTTTTAAATAGATATATATTTTTTTTACTCTAGAATGTTATAAAGTATGCTATGTTTAATAAAAATTCTCTAAATTTTATTTTCGCATAAAAAATATGTGTTTTCTTCTCTTCATGTTTATATGTAGTCAATAATAAAGAAAATGGAACTAGAATTTTTATGTGCTTATAAGACCTAGTCAATTTAAACTGAGGATTTTTCTTTGCACTATTAATAGAGTACTAATCAAAGAATGTTGTCATCATGTTATGACTAATGGAACCACTCACATAATTGGAGTCGTTTCTCATAACCTTCTTCTTATTGGAGGGGCTAGATTACTTCTTGTTGAGAAATTATTCTAGGAACATGTAAGGTCATGCCAAGGAGTATTTTGTGCTTTCTTCAGCTACCAATGGAATATTATTGTTGCTTGTAGTTAAAGACCTTCAATATGGATAGGAGTTATATTTTTTAATCAATTATATTTTGATAGGTCATGCATACCTACCAATTTATTTTCATTGTAAACCTTCTATTATATAAACATAAAATTCCACGATTAAAAAATGATGCTCATAGAAGACCACTAGTCTATTGTACATGGAAATATAAGGTTAGGACTTTAGAAAAATAATTACAATGGTAGATAAAAAATAAAATGTAAGTTTAGTCAAAATAATAGGATAAAAGCCCCTCCTACTCAACATATGACATAATTTACAATGAAGTTTTACTAACCTGATATAAATGAGAAATTTATATATTAATAGATATTTTTATTATCAATAATGATTAACAAGTATATGAAAGGATAATAAAAGTATACTCTTTACATAAAAAAAAAAAAAGAGGTCTAAAATAGATCAATGGAATCGATAAAATTATGTTTTATATAGAGGCTATATGTTATAACTTATTTCCTTTTAAATTTTTAAAAAAATACATTTTACATTATTTAACATTTTGATGATGATTCATACTTTTTAATGAATTGTAAATGACATATAAATAGTAATGAAGTTGTATTTAAGATTTAAAAGTTTAGTGAAATGCATATATTACTTTAATTAGATCTATACACTATAATGATAGAGTATTAATTATACATATTAAAAAATAAATATTTATAAAATCTTACAGCTTTACGTGCATAGTCAAGTGTATCTCTGCCTTGACTTTTTTCAGCGTCTAGAGCCATCTCCCTCACACCCTCATCAAAATCCTTAAATGTCAACTTCATAAATTTTGGAAGTCCTTGCATGGATGCTAAATCCCACCTTTCATAAAGCACAAGATAATCTATTACAATGATATCTATATATTATCTATCTATCTATATATTAATATATTAGAATGTTTAATGCATATTAATGTCAAGAGAAATGTGTTTTAGAAATTATATAAAAAATATAGAAAACTAAACCCATTTATGTCTACTTGCTATAAACTATGATACATTATCATCAATGAGTTAGTTTTTTATATGGAAACCATTGTCCCTACATAAATAACTACATTTTCAGCATGCATATGGTTTAATATCTTCCTTTATCTCACCCCAATTTACCAATATAAGTAAATAAATACCTCTTAATGGCTTGTGTGAAGAGTTTAAGTTCATCTAAAGTCCCATAAGTGTCATAAATATCATCCAAACAAGTGACAAGTGTAGCCATCTTTGCAAAACCAATTCTAAAAGTAGAATATTTTGGCTCAATACACCCTCCAGCTGCCCAAAAGTAAAATTCCACATGGCAATGGCGAGCAAACTCTAGTTTAGCTAGACCAGACTTTGTCCACCATCTAAAATGAAAACACATTACTAAATCAACATGATTTTCTAATTGTTCAAATATAAATTTTATTGTAAATAATTTAAGCTTCAAACTAAGATAATATCTTAGGTAACATGAATTTTCTACCTTGAGAGAATTTGAATCTCTTGTTGTTGCATTGATTGGATCATATTGAAGTCCAACTTTGCTAGTTCTAAAAGTTTTGAGTTGAAAATACTACAACAATTCCAAAGTATCAATTTTAAAACATTTCAAAGATGTTCAAACTTAAAACATCAAAATTTATGTTCTATTAAAACAAAAAATATTTAAAGTAAATTTTAATGTTTTTTGCCTAATGTTTTGAATTTGGAAGAGATGGGTATTGAAATTACTTGTCAGTGGTCTTAGCATCTCCATATACGTCAATATAAGTCCTTGCTTCTAACCTAGGCACATTGGTGTGCCAACCATACTCTAAATTGAATTTTATCTATTACATCACATAAATTAGAATCCCAATTGCTAAATAGATTCACAAAATTAATATGAGAAAAATATTAAAGAATGTGGATACCTCTTTTGAAAGATTAGTATTATTAATATTTGGTAGAGCTTGTTTTAAATATGTAGTAGAAAAGGCTTTTGCATCATCCAAATCTTTCTCCCTAGGAAATGCAATGAGTGAAGTTTGGAATAAATTTAGAATGCTTCTTATCTCCTTCTCATTCGATTGATTGTTTGAATACAATAATCACCCATCTTTGCCTTTGAACTGTTGCAACATACCTGGTGTGATATCAAGTTAGAAGCAACTTCATTCTTTGTTAATATAACCTAAAGTATATCTAGTATTAATGTTTGGTACTTATAGAAGAATAAAATTTATTATATTGATAAATTCAATTAATAAATTGAAAAAATCTACAATAAATAAATAAAAGACTATTTTAAAGTTTCTAATTTAATTACAATAATGACCCTCTACCCTTTTAAAAAAAAAAATATTCCAACAAACTTTGAAACAAAATTTAATCAATCTAAAATTAATTTATTTATTTCAAATAAATGAAATAAATAAATTAAGATGTATATGTTACCCAGCCTTATTCCTCTTATATCGTACTTATTACCAACCAATATAATAGTCTCTGTGCACTCCATACTTATCAATCATGTTGAACTTCTATAGAATGAAAAAAGTTCAATGAAAAAAATGTTACTCTTGAATAATTAACTTAAATATACTAACTATTTTTTTCTTTTTTTATTATATAAAATGTTAGAATTCGCTTTCAGAAAATCCTCCAATCCTTCTCTATTGTCTTGATTTGATGTTTTTTATAAATAAGGCTCTAAACAAGGTTTATTGTAATCTTACTATTTTCCAAACATCTTAGATCTTGCAAATGTTTACTGATTCAGTGATTGCAAATATCACCTGAAGAGACGCCATATCTGTGTAGGCGAAGAATTCGAAAACCCAAAGCCGTGGTGTTGAGATCCACACAAGGACTCTTTCTACCGCATCCAATGCCTTTATCATTCCAATACCTGCTATTCAAACAAATAGTTCTTAGATATTAGAAATAGACTAAGGAATACATAATATAAATCCTGAATCTTAAAGAAACAAGCAAACCTGTAAACATAGTCAAGAGCGGTTTTTATTTCATTTTGAAAATGGCGATCAATCCCAAGTCGTTGTACATCATCCACCATTGAAAGACGCTGATACAGATCGTCTGCAGATGAAGAGTGTAGATGAAGGCCGTTGAACATGTCCTTTATCTCCTCAACCAGCTTTTCAGCACGTTCAGCATAATAGGGAGCCTTCACCACAGATCAAAAGGATTAAGACAATAGAAATCAAGAACTTGTAAGAAACTATGCACCCCTTAAAACACAATTCAGATTAGACAGTAAAGTAGGTTACGTCATAAGATCTGGAGAGGGACTGTAAGAAATCATCATCCCACAAGTTGGGGTGATGATTGCCGATGCGCCGTGTTATGCCTTCATCATTAGTGGTAATAAACGACATATTCACAGGAATCTGAGCAACTCTGCGGCGTGCTGGTATTTTGCTTGGTGGGTGTACTTTGGTGAAAAGCTTATGATGGTGAATAGAATTAGGCTTATGAAATGGTAGCTTCTGTCGAAGAAGAGTGGAAGCCAAAGGCGTAATGCAACTGAGAGACATTATGGGTCTAATAATATTCTTGTGAGGCTCTATAGAAAGGATTTTTTTCTTTATCATGGTGAAGTTTGTTATCCACTCCAATTTATAGAACTTCAATCAAAATTTGAACGGCTGATATGAGCTTTAAAATATTTTAGCATTTGTCACGCATGACGTACATTTATCTTCAGTAATTCATCACTCCAAAATTCACTGTCAACAATTTATCGTGGAAAAATTCACCTTCATAACATTCATCTCAAAGAAAATTCACCACGAACAATTGAGCCCAAAATTAATAGCATTAACACTTTTTAATATATATTTTCAAAATTCTGAATTTATTTTTTTAAAAGAATAATTTTAATGTATTTTACTATCACAAATCAAATTATTCTTTTGCAATTTTTTTTTCAAAATTTCTAAAATATATATTAAAAAATGTTAATACGTTTTCCTTGAATTACTCAGGCGTACACAACATTATTAAAATACCTTTTGTCGGCAGTCCCATAAATTATTAATGTTTCGTCATGTTCAACTGTTTTCCGACATTGATTGGCCGACAAGCGTGCTTAAAAAGGTAGAGAAAAGTCAATTGACTGGATAGGAAGAAATTGACTCGTTCAAATATCGAGCTTGGTGACAAAAAATAGGAAATGATTCGTTTTAGGAAGAAATTACAGCTTGGGTGTTCCGTAAAGAAGTGATTATGATGGTGAATAGAAGGCTTATGAAATGGTAGCGTAGTGGAAGCCAAAGGCGTAATGCAACCTAGAGACATTTTGGGGTCAAAGGATATTTTTTTTTTATCAAAATTTGAACGGCCGATATGAAGCTTGCGTATCGCAGCATCAAAATTTATAATATTTTAGCATTTGGCGTTCCCTATACCAATATTATTAAAATATTTTTTTATTGGCACTCATAAATTAATAATTTATTAAATATCAAATCTTTGAGGGTTTAGATTCGTTGGGCGCGGTCTCATGGTATCTGATTTTCTTTTCCTCACAAATTCTCATGTCCTCCTTTAGTAAAGTTTTAGCAGTCTCTATTCCATAAATTAATAATTTATTAAATATCAAATAGACATTGATTGTTCTCTACGAAATTGCTTTTGGAGCCCCTATGAGAATTTAGATTCATGCGAGAGGGTGGTCCCATGGTATATGCTCTTCTTTTCCTCACAAATTCTCATTTCCTTCCTTAGTAAAGTTCTAACAGTCTCTATATGCTCTTTTCCTTACAAATTCCCATTTCCTTCCTTAGTAAAGTTCTAGCAGCCTCTATTCCATAAATTAATAATAATTGCTTTTAGATCTCCTATGAGGGTATAGATTCATGCGAGGGCGGTCCCATGTTACCTTCTCTTCTTTTCCTCACAAATTTTCATTTCCTTCCTTAGTAAAGTTCTAGTAGCCTCTATTCCATAAATTATTAATAATTGTTTTTGGAGCCCCTATGAGAGTTTAGATTCATGTGAGGGCGGTTCCATGGTAACCGCTCTTCTTTTCCTCACAAATTCCCATTTCCTTAGTAAAGTTCTAGCAGCCTCTATTCCATAAATTAATAATTTATTGAATATCAAATAGACATTGTTTGTTCTATATGAAATTGTTTTTGGAGTCCCTATGAAGGTTTAGATTCATGTGCGGGCAGTCCCATGGTACCTAATCTTCTTTTCCTCACAAATTCCCATTTCCTTAGTGAAGTTCTAGCAGCCTCTATTGCCATCTTTCACAACTTTGATATATTTTCCAAACAAAATAATTGTAAAAATATTTGATATATGTATTTGCTTTAAGACTCATGTATCTTCATATTTGATAGATTTTTTATATTTATTATAAATTGACAATCAACATTTTTTTATCTTATGTTTGTTTTTACATTTTACATTGACATTTATTAAAGGGGTGACAACTACAACACACGACAAGTTCTTACTATCTTTTATGATTTAATGGATATACATAGGGTGTTCTAAATCCTCATCCCAACACAAATTGGTAGGATGCAATCAAATGTGAATTAGATAGGTAACATAAAAGGTAGGTGAGCACTTGAATAGCTAAATAAAACTAACAAATGGTTTAATGTTAGCTAAATTGTTTATGACATATGACCCCTAAAATATTCTACAATAGATTATATTTTTTTTCTAAAATTTCATATATGTCATAAATAACATTTAGTCTAGTGATAAATGTATCCATCATTACAAACCTATTTTTAAAAGTAGAATATTTTTCCTCAATACACCCTCTAGCTCCCCAAAAGAAAATTTTCAATTGACAATGGTGTGAAAACTATAGTTCAACCAAAGCAAACTCTATCTAGCATCTAAAATGCACACACATTACTCAATAAAATGAGTTTTTAACTATTCAATTATAGATTATATTATAAATAGTTTAAACTTCAAACTAAGAGAATATCTTCAATACATGAATTTCTTATGTTGAAACAATTTGAAGATCTCATTGTTGTACCAACTATATCATATTGAAATCCAACTTTGCTAATTCTAATTGTTTCGAGTTGAAAATACTACAACAATTATAACATTACAATGTTACATTTTTTAGAGATCTCCAAGTAGACTTAAAACATTCAAATTTATGTTCTATTAAAAAATTGAAATCTTTAATGTTAATTTTGAAAAGTTTTACAGTATGACATTTTGAGTTAGGAGAAGATGAGTATGTTTTCTTTATTAAAAGGGGAGGCTCAGGGCCTTGATCCCATACAAAACAACATCATAAAATAGGCCTCATGGATAGCAATTCAAACTCAGATAAAATAATAGCAAAATAGGCCATCCAATGAGCAATTTGAAACTTAAACAGACCAATAGGCCACCCAAAAAGCATCAAAGGAAATAATCCATAGATAAACACCAAAAAATAGGAAACACCCTTAAACTAGGAGGCACGCATGCCAAATGAGGAACAAGCACATAGGCCCCAAAACAAAGAAGTGACATAAAAAAACCAATCCTTAACATAATTAACCAGGTCCCATTCCTTAAATAGTAGGTCCAACTCATTACTCTAGAGATCCTTTCCTTCGCCATCATTTTCCTTAGTTGACATGTTCGCTTCCTGGGTTGATTCCATTCTTTGTTTCATTTTCCTAACCTTAGCTAGTCCAAAAACTGTCCCAAAAATTTATTTGTTCATTATATTGTGGGTTACGAAAATCAATCCATTGAAAGCATTATCAAACCTATCACCTTCATCTTGTAGAGAGTTAATCTGGAGCTTGTAATGTTGAAGGATCTTAGTATCCATTTACCCCTTATTCTCAAAGCTGACCATTACTTGCATATTTTCTTCATCTTGTTCTTTATCCATTTGTTCAACATCTTCTTTGTCTTCCTTAGAGTCCTTCACCTCTTCCTGCTCTTGACAATTCTCCTCTTCTTCATCTTCACTACTAATTGAATCCTCACCCAGGTCCTCCCCTAAAACCACTTCTAATTAATTTTTACTCAATTCTAAGGGTTCCTCATGCATGGGGATAAATTCTTCATTTGATGACCCTTCTTCCTATTCTTCAAAGGACAAAATTTTTCCCTTAGCATTTTGTCCAGATCTTCTTTCTCCTTTCCCACTGCTAGAATCATCCACATGAACTTCCTCCCCTTCATCGGGGATTTCAATAGTAACCTTATCAGCAGTTCTTAGCTCATCTTGATCTAAGCCTTTACCTTTGGAACTAGGAGGATTACCCAAAATTTTCTTTCCTTTAGAGGAAAACCCAGAATGTTCCTCTCTAATAAAAGGGGCTTTAGAGGCCGAAGGTTTAGCATGGGGTTTCCTAGATTGAGAGGGAGGGGTAGACTGAGCTATTTCCATAGAGTGGTCACATGTAGAGCAACACAAGGAGGGGGATTGTCCTTCGAGTAAGGATCAAACAAGAGTTTGGTCAAATTCATCTTCTTACTTGTGCTAGGGTTATGATGGACCAAACATGGCTAGTTATTCAGGGGTTCAATATTTATGGGTTCCTCAACGTTCACATGGCTATTCAATGGAGTAAGGGAAAATACATGTTTATAGATCCTTTGAATCAATCCTTGATGGAGAGGGGGGAGGCACCTTTGGATTTACATTTTTCAATGAGGAGAGAAAAAAAGATGATGTTGATTCTCTCATTTCTCCTAATACGATTTAAAAATAGGAAATGGTAGCCATGCACAATTGTGTATCTACCTTATAAATTAAAGTATTTCATAATGTGGACACTCACTTGGCCGTAAGGAGCCAATTCTCATGGTCATAACCATTATGGCATCTTTGCAGCTTCTGTCACCTTCCAAAAAGTTGTCAATGAAATAAACTAATAGTTGTCATTACTGAGCTTAGCAACTTTTAGGCCTCGACACTCTAATCTCATTGCTTCTACAATTAAATTTGGAGTGATGTTGTGATTGATTCTACTAATCTTAACCCTATCCTCCTACCATGAATTGAAAAATTTGGAGGTCATTTCATCATTAAAACCTTTCATTTCCATGAAAAAAGAAGTTATCCTCATCTCTTCAAAGAGTTCCTGGAGAGTTCCACATTTTGATGTAGAGGCACACAGGACAACGACTCTGGCCTCTTTCTAGGCCCTCCATTGGCATACTACAACCTTTAAAATATATATGCCACTCCTCCTTGATTTTTTTGGCTATATTCCCACAAATGCTCACACCCAAATATAGAAAAAAGCTCTCAAAAATTGGAAATTCAAAATAAGTTTTAAACCAACATAACCCCTAAAAAATTTGTATTGTTATCATCTTTCTTATGGAAATATCACCCATAATTTTTAATGATTCGATTCTCAAAAATTGAGACTAGTTGAATCTTAGGCCAGATCATAGCGATCTTAGGACACAACCCAGAACCCATGCAAGGAATACATACATCTTGTAAATTAATTAAGTATTTTAAATTTATTTTTTTAGACTACAGGAATTAGGTAGCACGACCCCCTAAATTAAGGCTTTTAAACTTTATCTACCATTAGGGAGATAAATTATGTGACACCCCTCAAAAGATGACATAGTAATCATATGGTCGACCTCCTTTTTAATAATTTGCAACCCATAGGGGATAAAATAATTGATACTCATGACTTTTAGAATATTATTAAACTTATATAATTAGTCATTTCAAAACCATCCACTTCTTTAATATACCCCACCTTGGAATGATTACTCCTTAGATAGTTATTTTTTGAGTGTTTAATTATGTCAGGGAAGACCCTTTATTTAATGTAAACCCTCTCATTAATGTGAGTCTCCTTAAAAAAATGATTTAAATCCAACGTCCTTTCATAGATATCCTTCTTGTCTTGCAAGTTGGTTTTAAGGGAGAACCCTAAAAGTAAATAAAACAACACGTGGCCAAATATTTTGAGGGTGTGCATGGGAAAATCCACCCATCTGATCCTCAAACCTTTCCCTCCTTTGGCACATCATCATATGAGCTGGTAAATTCAAATTAAAAAAGGAGCTTGATAATAGTTAAACCATAACTTGACACATAAGCAAGCCATAATCCCAAATAGTTGGATTAGTTGGTACATCGATTTAACCTTAGATGATTGAAATTCAAATATTCAATCCAAAGATGATCATCTAAGACACATACTTTAATTTGTTGGGGAAGGTCCTCAAATTTCCAATTAAGCCACTGAAATTAAGATAGCCTAACATTAGAAGCAACATCCACTACTTTGTTCCCCTCTTTGAAAATATGTTCCAAAATATATTGATCAAAAGGTTTTATCATCCTTTTTTAACCATCAATCATACTCTTAATATTCTAAGGGGCCTCCATAACACCTTTAAGTGAATCAATAATCAGCTTGGAGTCTCATTCAATAATAAATTTTTTAAAACCTATTTCTTTTGTCCTCTTTAATCCCCACCAAACTATAGCTTCTTCTGCTTCATTACTAGTAACTATCCCCAAAAAATTTGCATAGCCCTCGATAAATTTACCCCTATGGTACCTTCACAAACCACCTACAACCACAACCCCTGGGTTACCCTTTGAACAACCATCAAAATTTAACTTGATCCAACCTTCTAGCAGAGGAGAGCAAACAATCATTCTTCTACTTAAGACATTAGCCCAATTTATTTTAGTTAGTTCTTGTTTAATTCCCCAAGTCTGTTTATTCTTAGATATTTATAGGTTGACATGATCTTGGAGAGGCCAAAGTTGTTTGAGTTAATATTATCCTGAATTTGTCGTTTCATGCTCAAGAAGACTTCCAAGCTACTTTTCTATTGTTCTCTATATATTTTGGTATTTTATTCTTTTCACTTGTTCTCAGGAACATAGTTAATTTTGGGTTTGCTTCAAGCATGCCAAACATTTAATGATTAATGATAGATGTTTTATTCCCAAAGGTAGGTAAGAAAGTAAAAAGAAAAATTATGTCTATTTTTAGATGCTAGATATATAAAAGGGAACCAAAAGAAAAATAAGGAAAAATAGAGAAAATAATTAGAAAACAAAGTGACCAAGGCTATGGTTGAAGAAATAGACAAAGAGATATCATCCTATAATTTGAGATTATTTCCTCACATGTGTGGATAAAATATCCCACATGAGAGAATGCATAGATGCAAGATCAAATCAAAGTAAAGAGCTATGTGGGAGTAAGAGGTGGATAAAAAAAAGAAGAAGTTTATCTTTTCAAAGTTTAAAGAGTTAAGGATTTAGTAGGAGCATAAATATAGTGTTGTAAACTTTTTTTCCATCTTTCTAATTTAGAGATAAGCTCATGCAAAATGATATATATTTTTATTAATGTAATGAATAAACATTTTTTTTTATATTTCCCTATTTGTTTTTAGTCTACATGAACTAATGCATTTTATTTTCATGCATCTATTTTTTATTGAAATTTCATGGTACTGAGTGTATGGTGTTTCTTGTTCGTGGCTCTTTTATGAATCTACTTGCTTGTGAGTGCTATCATTTGTTAAATCCCATTTCATAATTACCAAGTTAATTTTACCATTATGAGTGAAAATGTTGATAAATGTAAATTGTGGCTTCAATATGTTTGTTAGGCAAATGAAATATGTGAATATGCAATAAGATGTTATTGATTTCAAAATAATGAATATGTTTTGAATTAGTGGAATTTTATGTATTGCAATATGAACATTCTAATGCTTTGTTGATACAAATGTGTTATGATGCAAATGGACTTACAATGAACATCTAACTACCTTGTTGTTGTACTAAGCTAGTTGCAAGGATAGATTCAATCCTCCGAAAGGGAGGGGAAGTATCACTTAGGAGAAGTGATTGGTCAGGTAACCCTTAATGATACCTAAGTGATCTTACACACACTCACACTCTAGTTGGTCTAGTTGAGTCAGGTCAATTAGAACCAAGTAAGTAACCTTTGAGGATAGGTTGAAATGCTTGATAAAATGTCTTTGATTCCTTTGATTGTGTGATCAAGTTATCATGATTGAATCTTTGAGTCTCCAAGCTTTGTGAATAGTTGTCTTTACGTCGATCCATATTCACATTAAAAGTATACATGTAGATATGTATATATATAATGTGACTCATGCATGAGAGCATAATTATGTTTATGCATATATATGAGTAGAAATACTTATGAGCATACTTGCATGGAGAATCAATTATATATATGTGTATATATATACTTAATGTATATGCTTGTTGACAAGGATGCAAATCTATTTATGTTGATATGAAATAGTAACATGATATGTGTATGAATAAACGTATATATATATACATATATACACACATGTTGATGTAAATGTATGTGATGTAATGGAGTATCCATACAAGCACACCGATATATGTCTATATGCATATATGTGTATAAGTATATGTATATACATACAATATTGTTTATGAAATGTTAACTTGATCTCATTCTTTCAAATATCAAGTGGATTATTTAGACAAATTTATTGTCAAGAAATATATATATATATGAATATATAAATAAATAACATTTAATGCTATTAACAAAGACTATATATATGTATATATATATTATATATACCATGACCAATTTATATAATATATGTCATGGCCGATATAATGTGAATAAAGCACTACATATAATAAGTGCAATGCTAAGTATTAAACTACATATATCATTATTAATAAAAGCATAGGAAATGCATAAGTTAAATCTACTGTGTATACATTGTTTTGACCTAAGTAAATTCAATGCTAAGAATAACGCTTATAGAAACACACGAATAGGGTTTATTATAATGCAAAACATATAGAATATTCTAAATGAATTCTAAGATTAAACGATAATAAAAAATCTAGTGCATAGAATGATATGAAGCTTGGAGTAGAGTTTTTACGTGGTAAAATGCTGAATGCAAATAATGCGCCAAGATTTATGTTGCTCAATATATGGTGCATAAGTATAATGTATAGCTTTGATTTCAAAGCCAGTAAATAAGTCCATGTGTTAATATAAAAGACTAAGCATAATGCAAAGTGTTGGGCACTATACTGAGTAACATGCTAAGTTAATGATAAACCAACGCTGTTATGAGGGAGTTCGACTCATTGAAATGTGTCGAATTATTTGGCTTGGACAAAGTCAACTATGTGAAACATGACTAGATAAGTTTTGACTTATTCCTCTGATAAACAACAAGCTAGTAAATAGGGAATATGGTGAATTGTTGGTGCCATATTATGAACTATGTGATTCATTTAGAAGTCTCTTGAGCTTGTAAGTCAATTTCTATATTAAAACATGTGCATTATGAATCAATCAACATGTTGTTGGCAAGCAAAGAATCGATTTGTTGTCTTGTTTGGGTGAGTATTGAGATAGGAACTCACCACCTTTTATTTAATAAGCTGAGTTGATTAGAATAGGATGAGAAGTGTCATTTCCTAGGCCTTGATTCTATCCTTTAGATGCTAGTTTTTGGGTATAAATAAGAGGAACTCTTACCTCATTTTTATACACTTCTACTATGCATTATTACGCTTCTCCATTTCGCTGAATTTTATTTGTAAGGTTGTTATTTTGTTAAGAGTTATTTTGCGAGGAAACATTAGTGAGAGGGATTGAGATGGATTTTTTGCTAAGCTGATTTTAAGAGGAGGTCAAGCTTAAAGAACCAAAGAGTCAATTGGTTTAAAGCGATTAACAGGCATGAGATTCTATTCTCTTTATGTTTATTTGTTTAGTGAAATATTGAGTGTCTTGTATGTTTTATTTGGAAATGCATTAGATTTCTTGAAATAGAGTAATGATATTTTTTCTTATTTGGAAAGGAAAAGAATCATGAATGTTATGATTTCTTTATGAGTGCTTTACATACTCCATAGTAAGGAGTGATTGTTTATCAATAGTATTATATACTAGATTTGATAAAAGCATGAATAGATTAAGGGAGTGATTAAATACTCGTATATACCCTATATGGGAATTTAGATGATGATGTTTCTATACGTATATAGTCTACACTACATGTATAATGTGAAATGTATCAATGCCATGAAGTGACTTGTCACTATTAGCTTATAACACCAGGAAACCTAAGGAATGATAAGGTTTAGCAAAACATCAATAGTGATAGTATGAAAGATATGATAGGATGAGGTGTCATATTGCTAATCTATACTTGAATAATCACTTGATCATTACTTTACTACTGTATGAAACCCTAGGCTGGGAGTAACCTATTTAGGTCGAGAAGAGTATTTAATTAATGATTGAAATCCTATGTTAAGAAATATCTACTAGGTTAGAATTTTTACTTGATTACCCATTGGAACCAAAAGATTGAGAATAACCTACTTGGTTGGGTTGTTTATTTGATCTTTGTTTAAAACACATAAGTTTAGATTAACCTACATGATCGAACTAATTGATGATTATTGACTTTATCCTAGGATTAGGATATACCAAGGTTGAGACTCACATATGTGATTAAGTTGATCACTTGAGTTTATGAATTACTACTTGATTGGAGCCATAGGTGGGATTACCTATTAAGTTAGAGTTGTTACCTGTTTGGTTGCTTTATACTCTTGATTTGAATTCATATTGTTGAAAAGATTCTACTCTTTTGGAATATCCCTTGTTACTAAGGAGATTACACTCTCGAATAGAATCATTTATTGATATGATTACTCTTCGATTGAGGTCATTTACTAATGAGATTATACTCTTAGCCATAATCACTTATTTTCATGATATACCCCTGAATGGAGTCAGTTATTTATGAGTATTTATTCTATGATAAGATGAAGATTATGTAGTTAGACTATAAAGTTATTCTTGGGACTAGGTTGTCCATTGAAGGGAATAGGTTATTCCTAGGATTAGATTGTCCATTGAAGGGAATAGTTTGTTAAAGTTGATTATGGAAAGTTAATTTGTAGACTAGAAAACTCCATATGTTATACCTAGGATTAGAATATCCATCGGAGGGGGTAACTTATGCTTATGCTTTATTGGTAGAGATACCATTTTGTTTTGGGAAAAGGGGAATAGGTTGTTTTTGAGGTTAATGATTACCTATGGAAGGAAATTACCTATGCATAGTATATGAATGGTCATAATCCAAATCAAGCTATGGTATTGTATGTGAATAGGATGCCTGTCACTTGAAGTACTGGGTAAAAATACTTTGGCCAAAGTAGTGTAATTTTCCATTGGTTGCACTCTCAATTCATTGTGTTCCTTTCATGCATGCTAGTCCATATCAATTGTAGTATCTAGAAGTTCTTGTTATGTAGGACACAAAACTAAGCTCAAATAAGCTATTTTTATGGGGTTTTACCAACCAATCTCTTCATCAAAGGGTAGGGCCATTTTTCCATATGTGGTAGATGTGCAGGGGACCATATTTTAGTCTATGGTTGGTGGAAAATAACTTGAGTGATGCTTCTCCTCATTAGTTGGTGGGTAAGGTTTGAGGATGTTTGCACTAGTATTGGGGACAACTAGAGTGTGTGCACCATGAAATGGAGATATGTAGAATGTATGCACCAATTCGGCAACATCAGGACCAATTTGTATATCCATTTCCAAATAAAACTCAGAAGAGATATGTATGCATATTGTACCCATTTATATGGAAGGTTGTAGTCATGAATGATAAACTTGAGTTTATTCAATATGAAATCTATGTTTTGGATTTAGATTTGTGAAATTGTAATGAAATGTAATTGAATTTTGGAATAGTGTTTATTTCAAATGTGCATGTAATTTACATTAAGGAAAAGGAAAAAAATTATTGCTATGTTATGACATCATGGATCATTCACTTAAGGTGAGAGCCTTGAAATTTTACTGAGTAGAACACCAGTGTTGTTACACATGGTATTAGAGCTACCGTGTTTAGCTTTGGAACCTATGAGCCCATTACGTAAGTATTACGTAAACCCTATCAAAAGATAATGATTGAAATATTCTTATACCAAGATGGAAAGAGGAAAATACTAAGGGAAATGAGAAGGAATATAAGATTCTAGGAAAATTGTTTAAGTTTGGGACTAGAGAAGAATCATCCCTAGAGTTGAAAACTACTAAACCAAACAACTCATTATGATACCCCCTTGGATTGCGGAAGATTATGTAATCAGGTTATGTAGGAAGGGTATGAAGGATAACCAATATGTACCTTCACCCTATGAAATGGTTATATGAATCTAAGGGGATAGGAAGAATTGAAATGACCCCCTTATTGGTAGCAACCTATAGTTGCAAAGAGTCAAGGATTTTTGGATTTAATAAGAATATTATGAATCTATGAGTATGTATTATAAGTCAACAAAGGAGGTATCCAAGAGGTTGGATAACCATTGAAAAAATCTGATTTTGAGCAAGATCAAGATCTTGTGTATAAAAAAATTATGTTTAGAGGTTCCAAAAGGAATTGGAATATTAGAGTGCCTCTTAGCTTGTAAAGTTTTTTATTATTCATTAGATCTCTTTATTGATGATCCAATTAGATTAGACATCAATGACGAATCCAACTTTGGGAATAAGTATATTCAAGGCATGCCATGAAGGGTATGAAAGATAAGAAAAAAGGCAATAGAAGGCCAACAACAAGGAATTATAAATCAATTTGAGAAAGAAAATGTTTTCTATGAGTTCAAATTTGAGTTGATAAAATATCATGGAAACACTAAGGGGGGAAGAAAGTGAGTGGATTGAGTAAGTTAAAGTACTCCACACATTGAAGATCATCAATGTATTTGTGGTTTGGAATAACTCTTTGACTTCTTCATAATTCGTGATTTCAAATCAAGTCATATGTTCCATGACAACAAGGATTAGGACCAATGAAAAGAAATATATACAAATCAATTCTATACATGGTTGTTTTGAAAGATCAATTTCTATTATCCTTGTTTCCTTATAAAAGGATAGGAAATTTACTTGATCATAAAAGGGAAGATCATTGCCTATGGAATAGGTAAGGAAAGATATAAACACTCATGGTTTTGATTCATTAAGAAATGTTTGTGCTTGGTAATTAGGTATTTAATTAAATTTGATATCTTTTGAGAACCAACATGTTTAAATGGGAATTGTTACTTGAAATAGTATAGATGCTCATTGGGAAAGTATGATTGAGTTGAAAAATTGGATTACATCTATGGAAATTATCAAAGGACAAAAGAAATGCAAGGGACATATGTCCTAAGATGAAGGAGATTTATTTCTGCAAAATATCTAACCATTATACTTGAGAATCAAATGTGGCTTGAGTCCATGAAATAGGTTTTCATTTAGTTGGAATAGGCTAATATGGATTGGGAAAGAACCAATGTACCCAAAATTTTGGAGATTAAGGAATGCAATGAGAAAATTGATGTCATATACAAGACATTAGAATGACAAAATTATTTATCGAACGAGGAACCACTATAATCTAGAAAAAGATAGGATGAAATGCTGCAAGGTATGTAGCATGTTATTGTCTAGTATGATAGGAAATGAAGATAGGATGTCGTCATCAACAAGACTTGTATACTCTCTTGAGATTCCAATGAGGACTTGTCTAGTATGATAGGAAATGAAGACAAAATGTCGTCATCGGCAAGACTCGTATACTCTCTTGAGATTCCAGTGAGGAAGTGGTAGACGATTGGAATAGTTTAATATTTCTATGTTGATGGAATTGGCATAATGTTATGGTGGATAGACTCACCAAGGTAACCAATGTTGGTTGGAAATTTTGATTTATAGGATTTCGGTCCTAAATAATATATTGTGTGCAGTAGTTTCTCAATGTTCTTGAGAAGGTTATCTCAGATGAGAACAAGAAAATAATGATAAATTTTTGTAAACCATGATCATCTTATGATAATTTAAATTGAATGAATTATCAATATATTATTTTAAGATAGTTAGTTAGGCAAAAGTGATAAACCAAATCTTGATGGATTTGTAGAACACTTATAAACTTCCATCGTTGAAATTTGGTCCATTATATGGAAGAAGGGTTGAATATCTATTAGGATGAAATAGGCTAAGAAATAGGGTTAAACTTAACTCGGAAAGGTGGTAAAATTTAATAGAAGATAGAAAGGATCAAGGAAAAAATTTGATTGCTACAAAGTTTGAATTAGGAAGAAATTTTATGCTTAAGGAAAATGGTTGAGTTAGTGATGGATGGTCTTAGAGTCTAAGTTGTCCAATGGTGTAAATACCAAAGAAAAGGAGGGGACCCATGGTGTAGTGTACAATACACCGATATTCCTTATCTATTTGGGTTACACTAAGGATAAATTCATTAGCCAATGAGAATGTGTTTTCTAGTCATTATGACATAGGTGACATGTGGTATACAGTTACTATTCTACTTGATAATGTACATATGAGGTATTAGGATTACAATGCATAATATATTTAAGAGAGAAAGTATGTGTGAATCACACAATTTCTCCCTATGCATTAGTATGAGTCACTCAAAGCAAGGTCTAGGAAGGACGATATTGCAAGAGGTGGTGCTACGAGGGAAGATTGTTATGTATATCTATTTTATAATTCTTACATGATTTGGAAATGGTAAGTGAAATCTTTATTTGACTTTATCTATATGTTAAAGTGCTTTAAATCATTGGGGATGATGATTCATAAGGAGGGAAGTATGTTACATCCCATTTTATAATTGCTAAGTTACTTTTACCATTATGAGTGAAAATTTTGATAAATGTAAATTATGGCTTCAATATATTTTTTAGGCAAATTAAATATGTGAATATACAATAAGATGTTATTGATTTCAAAAGAATGAATATGGTTTGAATTAGTGGAATGCTATGTATTACAATATGAATGTTCTAATGCTTTGTTGATACAAATGTGTTATGATGCAAATGGATTTATTATGAATGTCTAACTACCTTGGTGTTGTACTAAGCTAGTTGTAGGGACATATTCAACTCTCTAAAAGGGAGGGGAAGTATCACTCAAGAGAAGTGATTGGTCAAGTAATCCTTAATGATACCTAACTGAGCTTACACACAGTCACACTCTAGTTAGTCTAGTTGAGTCAGGCCAGTTAGAACCAATTAAGTAACCTTTGAGGACAGGTTGAAATGCTTGAGAAAATATTTTTTATTCCTTTGATTGTGTGATCAAGTTCTAATGGTTGAATCTTTGAGTCTCCGAGCTTTGTGAATAGTTGTCTTTACATCGATCCATATGTACATTAAAAGTATACATGTAGATATGTATATATATAATGACCCGTGCATGAGAGAATAATTATGTTTATGCATATATATGAGTAGAAATACTTCTAAGCATACTTGCATGAGGAATCGATTATATATATATGTATATATATACTTAATGTATACGCCTGTCGATGGGGATATGAATGTATTTATGTTGATATGAAATAGTAACACGTGATATATGTATGAATAAACGTATATGCATATATATACATATATACTGACATGTTGATATACATGTATGTGTGACATAATGAATTATCTATATGAGCACAATGATATATGTATAAAGATATGTATATTCATATGATATTATCTATGAAATGTTAACTTGATCCCATTCTTTTGAATATCAAGTGGATTATTTAGACCAATTTATTGTCAGGGAATATATACATATATATATATATATATGTATATATATTATATACTATGGTCGATTTATATAATATATGGCATGGCCGATATAATGTGAATAAAGCATTACATATAATAAGCACAATGCTAAGTGTTAAACTACATTTATCATTATTGATTAAATTGAAGGAAATGCATAAGTTAAATTTGTTGTGTATATATTGTAATGAGGAGTAAATTCAATACTTAGAACAATGCTTATAGAAACACATGGATAGGGTTTATTATAACACAATACATAGAGAATATGCTAAATGAATGTCAAGATTAAATTATAATATAAAATCCAGTGCATAGAATGGTATGAAGCTTGGAGTAGAGTTTCTACATGGTAAAAGAATGAATGCAAATAATGCGCCAAGATCTATGTTGCTCAGTATATGGTGCATAAGTATAATGTATAACTTTGACTTCAAAGCCAGTAAATAAGGTTGTGTATTAATATGAAAGAGTAAGAATAATGTAAAGTGTTGTGCACTATACAAAGTAGCATATTGAGTTAATGATAAGCCAATGCTATTATGAAGGAGATTTGACTCATTGAAATGTTTTGAATGCTTTGGCATGGACCACTTGTCATCTATGTCAAATACAACCAGATAAGTTTGTTGGATGTTGTGGTTGTGTTGCTGATATATTGTTGTCATTGATGTCAACACTATTAGGATTTTAATCTGCTTAAGGTTGTATATGTTGAGGAGATTGAGAAAATTGTAAAAAATATAGTACAGGCAGCTAGTGGAGCTGAGAAGGTCAGAATGTTGGAAAGCTCTATGTGTTGAAGATCTGATTGTGCACTTCAAAGGGTTTGTTGTTGAAACTTTCTAGTATGCTGTCTGAAAGTTTTAGAGGTGCGCATGAAGTTTTGTGGAAGTTGTGAAGATCTGTGTGCCTACAATTATTTAGTTTCTGTAGATGGTGTTCTTGGTCGAAGCGGATGAAATTATGGTAATCTCATGTGTTCCACATGTACCTATGATGTTCATGGATGAGTCTAGATTGTACTCTATCCTTTATGTATGTCCAAAGTGATTGGAGTGTTCGTGATCAAATATTTTTTTGATATGTGCCTGAGTGTTCATGTTCTTGGCCGACATTGTGGTGTTAGCTTGTTGCGGATCCATGAGGATTAATATTTTATTGTTTGGTGTGTTTGGAGATGTTTGTTTGGGTCCTCACTATGTTGTGACCGACTTGTGTTGGTACGCATTAAAATTTATTCATGTATCAAGGCCGACAGTTGTAATTTATTCTTTATTTGTGGCCGACTGAATAGTGGATGCAAATCCATGTACCAGATATATATACAAGATTGTTTTCCTCATTTATAACAAGTGCTCAAGTGCTCAAGTGATGTACAAGTGCGAATAAATGTCAAATTATTCAGAGCAGAGTGTGGAAGAGTTTGAAGAAGTTTTGTGTGCCTAACTGGAATTATAATCAAGCTTTTGCAGAAGCTATTTTTGCAGTTCAAATTCATCAGATGGATTTAATCTAATTACTATATGTAAGGCAGTGATCCTTCCCTTTGAGTAGTGTGCTCTAGGTAGTGTGTGTGCATTCTCTTTTTATTCTTCATTATACTTCTAACAGGGTATAATCTTGTGGACTAACATCCACCCTGGTTTTTCCCCTAACAGGGTTTCCACGTATAAAATCTTGGTGTTCATGTGTCTCTGATGTGTTGTTCTTATGCTTGCACTGTTAATTATCAGATTTGTGATATAAGGATTGGTTAATGTTGTATAAGTTTGATTTTGGTAACAACTAATTCACCCTCCCCCCTCTCAGTTGTCTATCCTTGTTTTGCTAACAATTGGTATCAGAGCTAGTTCCTTTGAAAGAATCTTAACAACTTGAGGTGATCCAAGATGGCATCATTTAAGAAGGATAGTCCTAGATTCGATGGTACAAACTACTCTCTATGAAAATTTAGGATGGAATGTCATTTG
Source organism: Sequoiadendron giganteum (assembly GCA_007115665.2). Classification (NCBI taxonomy): domain Eukaryota; kingdom Viridiplantae; phylum Streptophyta; class Pinopsida; order Cupressales; family Cupressaceae; genus Sequoiadendron; species Sequoiadendron giganteum. The sequence continues at coordinate 111,945,172 of CM021103.1, forward strand.
AAGTGCATTGATGAACCTTTCTGGAAGATGACACAAATTGTATATAATATTCCTCAGAAGGGTCCCTCCTTTGAAGATGAGATCAAGCAAGCAAAAATTAATACCAGGTCAATAGAAACACTGGTGAGTGCTTTGAAAGATTTGGAAATGACAAATGTGATGGGATTGAAGACTGCATACCAGATTTGGAAAAAGAAGGAAAAATTGTATGAAGGAGATGCACTAGTGAAAAGTGCTAAGCTATAAAGTCTAAAAGGAAAATGGGAGAGCTTGAACATGAGTGAAGATGAGAACATATTTTCCTTCTCGCATAAGATAAATGAATTGGTGATGGAAATTAGATGTGCCGGTGGAACTATGAATGATGATGAAATTGTGGCTAAGATACTTAGATCTGTGCCCCCTTCCTACAAGACAAAAGCTCATGCCAGTGATGAACTCAGAACAGTGACAAATATTACAAAAGACATGTTGATTGGAAAACTTGCTGCATTTGAAATAAGTGAATTTGGTGACTTTTCTCCTAAGATTGAATCTGCGTTCAAGGCCACTGTATCTGAGAAAAAGAGATATGATTCAGGAGAGAGTTCCCAGAGAACATTTAGATATGAAGATGAGATGAAGAAAGGGAATTGGAAGAACTGGAAGCATTGATTGTGAAAAGAGAATCAAGAGGTCATGGTAAGTACAAAGGAAAGTTACCTATTAAATTCTTTTCTTGCAGTAAGATAGGTCATTTTTCTTCTAGATGTCCTGAAAGAGTTTCAAAATATAAGCTTGAGAATACTAGATTTCAAAGAAAGTGCTATTATGCTGAAGGTGTAACTGATGAAGAATCTGATAAAGAAATTGGAAATGAAGATGAATGGGTATTTATTGCTTTCAAAGAAATTGGTTAGGTGTCCACTGAATCTGCTAGTAATGTAAATGTTGAGAAAGCTCTTGCAACCAAATTTGAAGAGAAAGATGAGTGGGTAATTGATAGTAGATGCTCAGATCATATGACTGGTGACAAAAGAAAATTTGTGATCTTGGAAAACTATGATGGTGGTGTAGTGAGGTTCGGTGACAACACTTCTGGTGTGATTCGTGGTAGAGGCACTATTTCTTTTGGTGGTAAGCAGAAAAATTGATGATGTTATTTATGTAGAAGGCCTAAAGCATAACTTGTTGAGTGTTGGAAAAATGGTAGAAAAAAGCTACAATTTGTAGTTCAAGAATGGTAAGTGCAGAATAACAGGAAGTTCAGGAAATATAATTGCTTCAGGAACAAAGACAAAAGGTAATATCTTTCATTTAAGTACTGCTAGTCAACGTTGTTTGATTGGTCAAATTGATGTAAGTTGGTTATGGCATAGGAGGTTATGTCATGTGAACTTTGATAACATTGTTAAGATAAATTCTACTCAAGTAGTCAGATATTTACCTAAGTTAGTGAAGCCTACTAACACTATGTGCAAGGAATGTCGGATGGGAAAGCAAACACGAAATTCCTTCTAGAGCAAAAAGTACAACTCTAATGGAGTACTGGATTTGATACATACTGATCTATGTGGTCCTTCATGAATTAGAAGCCTAGAAGGTGAAAGGTACTTTATGTTACTCATTGATGATTATTCTAGAATGATATGGGTCGCTTTCTTGAGAGAAAAACATGAAGCATTAGAAAAGTTCAAAAGTTTTAAAGCTATGGCAGAGAATGAGATAGGTCAAAAGATCAAATGTGTAAGGTCAGATAGAGGTGGTGAATTTACTTCATAGGAATTCAATTCTTTTTGTGAAGAGCATGGAATTCAAGGACAACTATCTTCTCCCCAGACCCCTCAAAATAATGGAGTTGTTGAAAGAAAGAACAAAACCGTTCTAGACACTGCTATAACCATGACACTGGAAGAAAATTTTCCTCATTTCTAATAGAGAGAAGCTGTAAGTACTGTTGTGTATACTATTAACAAGGTGAATGCCAACAGTAATCCTAGTAAAACACCTTTTGAGCTATGGTTTGGTTATAAGCCTACTGTCAAATACTTCAAAAATTTTGGAAGCAAATGCTACATCAAGAGAGATGATGATACAGGTAATTTTGATGCTAGAAGTGATGAAGGAATCTTCCTAGGATACTCTATTAAAAGAAAAGCTTACTGGTGCTTTAATAAAAGGTTGAAGAAAGTGGTTGAAAGTGAAAATGTTAAGGTTGATGAAGATATTGGTAAATCATCCAAAGTTAGCGATTATGATTCAGATGATCAACATGATGATGCTGACAATGATGCTCAGATACATAATCAACTTCAGATTTTTTTGCTAAATCAAGGAAATCAAGAAGCAGAAGCAAGCAAAAGTGCAGAAGAAAGATCACAAGAATAAGAGGTAAGAGAAAACTTCAAAAATCCTAAGTATGTGAGAAGAAATCAGTTTGATATTCAGATCATAGGAGACAAAAGAAGAATTCTAGAAGAATATTGTCTAATTTCTAAAGATGAACCTAGAAATATAAGTGAAGCATGCAAGGATGAACATTGGATGGAAGCCATGAAAGAAGAACTGTTGCAGATACAGAAGAATAATACATGGGATCTTGTTCCCAAATCTCAGAACAAAAATGTGATTGGAACCAAGTGGGTGTTTTGGAATAATCTGAATGAACAAGGTGATGTGGTTAGAAACAAAGAAAGATTGGTTTGCAAAGGTTACTCACAGATGGAAGGTATTGATTTTGAAGAAAATTTTGCTCCTATTGCTAGAATTGAGGCTGCTAGACTACTTCTTGCTTATGCTACTTTCAAGAACTACAAATTTTATTAGATGGATGTGAAGTCAACATTTCTGAATGGTGAACTAGAAGAAGAAGTTTATGTTGAACAACCATATGGATTTTAGTTGACTGATGAAAAGGACATGAAGAAAGCTCTTTATGGACTAAAGCAAGCCCCTAGAGCTTGGTATGCTAGATAGGACAAATACTTGTTGAAACTTGGATTCAATAAAGGTACTACTGAAAACAATTTGTAGTTCAAATTGGATCAGAGCAAAGAATTGATCATTGAAATCTTTGTTGATGATATTATCTTTGAAGGAGATGATGATTTGTGTATGAAGTTTGCTGATGAAATGAAAAGTGAATTTGAAATGTCAATGATAGGAGAGCTAAAATTCTTTTTGGGATTGCAAATTACTCAGTTAGATGATGAAATCTGTGTATCTCAATCGAAGTATGTAAAAAAATTACTGAAGAAGTTTGGCATGGAAGATGCAAAACCAGCTGGTACACCTATGGTGACCGGATGAAAACTTACACAGAAAGATGATACTCCCAAAAAAACTAGACAAGATACAGGTCAATGATTGGTGGACTACTCTATTTGACTCAAACCAGGCCAGACATAATGAATGTTGTGTGCATGGTTGCTAGATTTCAAGTGTATCCTAAAGAGTCCCATGTGATTGTTGTGAAAAGAATATTCAGATATATGAAAGGGATAGTTGATCTTGGTCTTCGGTATCCTAAGAATGATGATCTTACTCTAAGTGCTTTTCCTAATGATGATTGGGTAGGATATGTAGATGAAAGGAAGAGTACCAGTGGTGGTGCATTCTTCTTAGGTAAGAAGTTGGTATCTTGGTTAAGCATAAAGCAAAACTCAGTTTCATTATCTACTGCTGAGGCAGAGTACATTGTTGCTGCAAACAGTTGTACCCAAGTATTATGGATGAAGCAAATGTTGAAAGATGTCAGAATTGAGTATGAAGAACCCATTGCTATATTCTGTGACAATTCAAGTGCCATTAACATTTCTAAGAATCCAGTATTGCATTCAAAGATAAAGTGCATATATCCATGAAGTATCACTTCTTGAGAGACACAGTAAGTGACAAAGAAGTCAGACTAGAGTCTATACCTACCAAAGACAAGATTGCAAATATCTTTACAAAGTCGATGCCTAAGGATACTTTTGAGTACCTTAGAGGAAAGTTAGGGGTAATTTCCCCTCCTAATCAGAACTAAGATGCAGGTATTTGCATCAGTCTATGAATTCATTGACATATCATATTCTGGATTGATGTTGTGGTGACTGCTACTCAGGGGGAGTAGTTAGATGTTTTAAAAATTGAAATCAGAGCATATGTACCTTTTCCATTGATGTCAAAGGGGGAGAGAATTAATGTGAAAAAATGGGAAAGAAGAGTAATGAAGGAAACAAAAAAGTGCACAATCTCAAGGGGAGATTGTTGAAGAAGATTTAGTTGGGTTGATGGTATTATTTTTCACATCATGTGTTTCCATCAATGCCAAAGGGGGAGATTGTTGGATGTTGTGGTTGTGTTGCTGATATATTGTTGTCATTGATGTCAACACTATTAGCATTTTAATCTGCTTAAGGCTGTATATGTCGAGGAGATTGAGAAAATTGAAAAAATATAGTACAGGCAGCCAGTGGAGCTGAGAAGGTCAGAATATTGGAAAGCTCTATGTGTTGAAGATCTGAAGGTGCGCTTCAAAGGGTTTGTTGTTGAACCTTTCTAGTATGTTGTCCAAAAGTTTCAGAGGTGCACATGAAGTTTTGTGGAAGTTATGAAGATCTGTGTGCCTACAGTTATTCAGTTTCTATAGATGGTGTTCTTGGTCGAAGCGGATGTAATTATGGTAATCTCATGTGTTGCGCATGTAACTATGACATTCATGGATGAGTCTAGATCATACTCTATCCTTGTTGTATGTCCTAAGTGATTGGAGTGTTCATGATCGAAGATTTTTCCGATATGTGCCTGAGTGTTCATGTTCTTGGTTGACATTGTGGTGTTAGCATGTTGTAGATCCATGAGGATTAATATTTTATTGTTTGGCATGTTTGGAAATGTTTGTTTGGGTCTTCACTATGTTGTGACCGACTTGTGTTGGTACGCATTGAAATTTATTCATGTATCAAGGTCGACAGTTGTAATTTATTTTTTATTTGTGGTCGACTAAATAGTGGATGCAAATCCATGTAGTAGATATATATACAAGATTGTTTTCCTCATTTATAATAAGTTCTCAAGTGTAAAAGTGATGTACAAGTGCGAATAAAGGTCAGATCATTCAGAGCAGAGTGTGGAAGAGTTTGAAGAAGTTTTGTGTGCCTAACTGGAACTGTAATCAAGCTTTTGCAGAAGCTATTTTCTTCGTTCAAATTCATCAAATGGATTTATCTGATTACTGTATGTAAGGCAGTGAGCCTTCCCTTTGAGTAGTGTGCTCTAGGCAGTGTGCCTAAATGCAAGTGCATTCTCTTTTTATTCTTCATTATACTTCTAACATGGTATAATATTGTGGACTAACATGCACCGTGGTTTTTCCCCTAACAAGGTTTTCATGTATAAAATCTTGGTGTTCATGTGTCTCTGATGTGTTGTTCTTATGCTTGCACTGTTAATTACCAGATCTATGATATAAGGATTGGTTAATGTTGTATAAGTTTGATTTTGGTAACAACTGATTCACCCACCCCTCTCAGTTGTCTATCCTTGTTTTGACAACAAAGTTTTGACTTATTCCTCTGATAAACAACAAGCTAGTAAATAGGGAATATGGTGAATTATTGGTGCCATATTATGAACTTTGTGATTCATTTAGAAGTCTCTTGAGCTTGTAAGTCAATTTCCAAATTAAAAAAATTACATTATGAATTAGTTAACATGTTGTTGGCAAGTAAATAATTGATCTACTGTCCTGTTTGGGTGAGTATTGAGATGGGAATTTTCCACCTTTTGTTTAGTAAACTGAGTCGATTGGAATAGGCTAAGAAGTTTCATTTCGTAGGCCTTGATTCTAGCCTTTAGATTATGGTTTTTGGGTGTAAATAATATGCACTCTTACCTCATTTGGATACACTTCTAGTACGCATTATTACGCTTCTCCATTCTGTTACATTTTATTTGTGAGGTTCTTATTTTGCTGAGAGGTATTTTGTGAGGAACAATAGTGAGAGGAATTAAGAGGGATTTTTTTCTAAGCCGATTTTAAGAGGAGGTCAAGCTTAAAGAACTAGAGAGTCAATTGGTTTAAAGCAATTAACAGGCATGAGATTATATTCTCTTTATGTTTATCTATTTAGTGAAAGATTGAATGTCTTGTATGTTTTATTTGGAAATGCATTAGATTGCTTGAAATAGAGTAATGATCATTTTGCTTATTTAGAAAGGAAAAGAATCATGAATGTTATGATTTCTTTATGAGTACTTTACATACTTCATAGTAACTTGGAGTGATTGTTTATCAACAGTATTATATACTAGATTTGATAAAATTATGAATAGCTTAAGGGAGTGATTAAATAATCTTATATACCCTATATGGGAATTCAAATGATGATGTTTCTATACATAGATAGTCTACAATACATGTATAATGTGAAATGTATTAATGTCATGAAGTGATTTGACATTGTTAGCTTATAACTCTAGGAAACCTTAGGAATGATAAGGTTTAGCAAAACATCAACAGTGATAATACGAAATATATGATAGGATGATGTGTCATTTCTAATCTATACTTGAATAATCACTTGCTCATTACTTCACTACTATATGAAACCCTAGGCTGAGAGTAACCTATTTGGGTCGAGAAGTATATTTGATTAATGATTGAAATCATAGGTTAAGAAATACCTACTGGGTTGGAATATTTACTTGGTTATCCATTGGAACCAATAGGTTGAGAATAACCCACTTGTTTGGGTTGTTTATTTGATCTTTTTTGGAACACATTGGTTTAGAATAACCTACATGATCAAACTGAATGATGATCATTGACTCCTAGGATTAGGATATACAAAGCTTGAGACTCATCCATGTGATTAAGTTGATCACTTGAGTTTATGAATTGCTACTTGATTGGAGCCATAGGTGGTATTACCTATTAAGATAGAGTTGTTACCTATCTGGTTGCTTTATACTCTTGATGTGAAGTCATATTGTTGACAAGATTCTACTCTTTTGGAATATCCTTTTTTAATAAGGAGATTACACTCTCAAATAGAATCATTTATCGATATGATTACTCTTCGATTGAGGTCATTTACTAATGAGATTATACTCTTGACGAGAATGAATTATTTTTCATGATATATCCCTGAATGGAGTCAGTTATTTATGATTATTTATTCTATGATAAGATGAAGCTTATGTAGCTATAATTTAGACTATAAAGTTATTCTTGGGACTAGGTTATCCATTGAAGGGAATAGGTTATTCTTGGGATTAGATTTTCCAGTGGAGGGAATAGCTTGTTAAAGTTGTTTATGGAAAGTTAATTTGTAGACTAGAAAAGCTCATATGATATAGGTTTGGGATTAGAATATCCATTGAAGGGTATAACTTATTCTTATTCCTTATTGGTAGAGATACCATTCTGTTTTGGGAAAAGGGGAATAGGTTATTTTTGAGGTTAATGATTACCTATGGAAGGAAATTTCCTATGCATAGTATATGAATGTCCATAATCAAAACCAAGCTATGGTAGTGTATGTGAATAGGATGATTGTCACTCAAAATATTGGGTGAGAATACTTTGGCCTAAGTAGTGTAATTTTCCATTGGTTGCACTCTCAATTCACTGTGTTCCTTTTATGCATGCTAGTTCAAGATTGTAGTGTCTACAAGTTCTAGTTATGTAGGACACAACACTAAGCTCAGATAGGCTATTGTTATGGGGTTTTACCAACTAATCTCTTTCTCAAAGGGTAGGGTCATATTTTCATATGTGGAAGATGTGTGGGAGACCATATTTTAGTCTGTGGTTGGTAGAAAAGTGCTTGAGTGATGCTTCTCCTCATCATTTTGTGGCTGAGATTTAAGGATGTTTGCACCAGTATTAGGGACAACTAGAGTGTGAGCACTAAGGAATAGAGACATCTAGAATGTACACACCAATACGATAACATCAAGACCAGTTTGTATATCTATTTCCAAATGAAGCTTAGAAGATCTATGTATGTATCTTGTACCCATTTATATGGAAGGTTGTAATCATGAATGATAAACTTGAGATTATTCAATATGAAATCTATTTTATGGAAATATTTGTGAAATTACAATGAAATGCAATGGAATTTTGGAATAGTTTTTATTTTAAATGTGCATTTAATTTACATTATGTAAAGAAAAAAAAATATTGCTATGTTATGGCATTATGGATCATTCACTTGAGGTAAAAACCTTGAAATTTTATTGAGTAGAACACCGAGGTTGTTACATCATCAACTAGTAGAGGGTGACTCTATAGAGGTTATAAAAATTATATGTTGACTTTCTTATAGCTAATGACAATCTATAGAGCTACCTAAAACAATAAATTTCATTTTCCCAAAGGTTTTATGAGTTGCTTATGATAATGCACCTATCTTTAACTATAACAACATGGATTATAGATAATTTTATTGTTACAAACTATATATCACCATAAAAAATAAAATTTCATTAGGGTTTATATCAATAGTTCATCACTAGATAATATGACATAAAGAGTGTAAAATTTTGTTTTAACTCAAGGGACAATAATTTTTTCAATGAAATTAGATAAGAAGAATTATTATTGCACAAAATAAATAAATAAAATAGATTTATAAAAATATTTTTCATATCTTATGAACCAATTAAATGCATTGATTTGATGTGTATAAACATGGAAACATAATTGTAATAAACCACTTGTAATCATGCAAGATTTATATTTATTGAATTAAACATAGAATTTAACAAAAAAAATATTAAAGGATAATAAGGGGGAAAGGGAGAGGGAGGGAGGGAGAGAGAGGGAGAGTGTGTGTGTGTGTGTGTGTGTGTTTTGTAGTGATATAAAATTATAACTTTATTCAAAAGATAAAATCCCTACATAACAACTCTTACGTGATTAATTTTTGAACATATACAATTAAAAAATATGAAATGGAAAATGAAGAAACATGTAAGAAATTATCATGTGCACAAGAAAGTCTTACTAAAAAATTTATAGCCTTGATTTCATATGGAATTTGATTGAAATACATGGATCCTTGCCATAACTCAATTAAATTTAATGTAATACATCTAAACAAAATAAATGAAACATTAAAAACTAAAGGAAAATTAAAAACTAATAAGAGTATAAAATTAGATAGAAAAGAGGGAGATAAGTTCTAGATCAACTACTTTGTTAAAAATATTTAGCAATATGAATCTATTGGTTCTAGTTTAATCACTAATTTTATAGTATCAATGCATCTAATGTATATATGAAGAAAATTAAATTTTGAACACAATGAGTACTTGTAGCTTTCAATAAATGACTCAAAACTATTTTCTGAAATAGGTATATATCTAGTGGAACATCTTTATATAAATATTTGACAAAATCAATTTGCTTTTATAATTCCTAGATGAGATCATGAATTATAAATAAAAAATATCTCAAATACCATATTTTATAAATATTTATTTGCATTCTTTGGTAATATACTATTGATTTCAATTTTTAGTCCTTATATCACTCGTAATTGCCTAAATTTTGGTGTTTATCACTTGAGTTCCATAAAACATAAAAAATAAAGTATTAAGACTCTTTGAAATGATAAATTAATCTATAAGAATTATACCCATATATGATTTAAAATATCTTAGGCTACTAAAAAAAAGAGAAATTAAGTATAATTATATGAAGGCACATATATCTAGAAATGAAAAATACTTGAAATAATAATAACATACGAAAAAGGGCTTGTGAAAATCACATGGCTATATATGATTTGAAAGAAAAGGATTAAATTTTAGCAACAAACAAAAGTTTGTATAACCATTGATTACATAGAGAATTAATAGATCAAAGTCATTATGATATATCCAATATATCAAAGGATATTATTCTTGATAACATATATATAACATAATTAAAAGATCACATAGGAAGTGGTTCAAACATGGTTTTCGTGATAAGATTCTTTATCTCGATATTTGAGACACTAAATCCATCCCTTTCTTTGTAGAGAAGTTTGAGACCTTTTGATAAAGCATATGCATGATCTTTGCTAATTATTGGAACATTATCAGGTTTTAAGTATTCCCTATTTAATTCTTTGAGCTTTTCATCAATTAAAGAATTGAGATACTCTAATGCATCTTCCTTTGTAGATCCAAGATGGTCTTTCATATAACATGTTATACATGATACTACTTCTCCACGATTTGCCTCAGCCTTCAAAAACACCATTATAATTTTGTTAAATTTCAAATATCAATATCTTTAAATGAAATGAAATGATTGTATGCATGAAGAAACATGATGTTTTGAAAGTTAAATTTAATAAATTTATAACATACCTTGAAAGTCTTCATGTCACCTCTTAATCTAAGGGTTAAGCATAAAATATCATTGAACCTTGATGGATAATCAATTTCTTTTATAATATCATTGAAGATGGGTGCATCTAACAATATTATAGGTTGTAAGATCACAACACGAGCCCCATAGCTCACTTTTCCATTCTCTAAATATTCCTCCAAAGATGGAATACAACCCATAGCAAGCCACTTTGCTTCTTGCAAGTAAGAATCTATGTAAACCTCCCATTGTACATAAACAACATTCTAATTTAATTTCAATACATTAAATTAAATAAATTACTAACAAAAGTTAACATAAAACAAGACTCAAAATGAGTATTAAATCAAATATCCATACAAATTTTAAAAAGTTAAAATTGAAATCCCTTCATGATGTCAAGGAAAACCAAAATATTAATATTATTAAGGAGAACAACATTAATTATATATAGTACAATATAAAAACTAAAATATCTATTATATAATCAAAATAACTTTCAATATGTTGGTTAACATGTCAATATTTCATTATTTTTAGCACTACAAATAAAATCCCTACATTAATGTGTACCTTACAAACTCTAGCAAGATAGAATATGTGGATTGACTAATTCACCTTGCAAACCATCTTCCCTATGGATGTAGGGAAACAATAACTTAGAAATATAGAAACATATTTTACAATAAAATAATAGTTAAAACTCTTAAAATAAATGTACACATTGCTTTAGTAAGAAATTGAATAGTGAATTTGATAAGTTTTTAGACCAAGTGCATAGATATTATTTTCAAATAAAAAATCAAAGTTATTTTTATTTGGTATTTTGATTAATGGTGTAATTTTAACACTACATCTACAATTTATATCTTTTACCTTCTTTACAAAGTTCTTAGTCATTTTTCTTTGATCCTTTGTAATTTGACAAATTATATTAAATAAATTCCTTTTATTCACTTGGGTTTGTAGAATAAATAATTTTATATGCCATTATTATCCTAATATGGCTCATCTTATTTTCCTTCAAGCCCGTCAAGAGCTTTTGATTCGTAAAAAAAAATACACATTTGTTTGGGTTATCATAATTACCTAGCTTGCCAAATATTGGAATCATTCAAACACCTACTTTATATTTTCCCATATTTAAATAATTCTTTGAAGTGGAAACACTAATATTTTCTTCATTTAATCTAGGATTATTTTCCTAGTGGTATATTTTATGTGGAGATACAACACCACATGGCCTAGTCACATTTTTAGAATATTTAATTTTTAATGAATATTTTATTTTATTTATCTCTAGAAGACTAGAAATTGTGCTAATTTTAATGAAATTTTTCTATATTTTATTTTTAAAATTTAAAAATTATGTGCTTAAGTCCTTTTATTTTTATACATAGTCTAGAATGAATAAAATAGAACTAGAATTTTTATTTTCTACATAGTCTAGAATGAACAAAATAGAACTAGAATTTTTATTTTCTTTTAAGACCTAGTTAATAAATTAAGGAATGTCCTCCACACTCTTAGTAGAGTACTACTTAGAGAATACTACCATAATATTATGAATAATGGAACCACTCACACAATTGAACTTGTTTTTTACCACCCTCTTCTTAGTGGAGGGGCTAGATTACTTCTTTGTGAGAAAGTATTCTAGCAATATGTAGGATCATGTCAAGAAATCGTTTTTGCTTTCTTCACCTACCTAGGAAATGTTATTCTAGCAATATGTAGGGTCATGTCAAGAAATATTTTATGCTTTCTTCACCTACCTAGAAAATGTTATTGTTACTTGTAGTTCAATACCATCAAGATGGTTAGGAGGTCCCTAATAATCCTTTTAATATTTTTCCCCATTAGATGCTTCACTAGTAGGAAGACACTCCTCTCCCCACTCCTAGTGCACGAGCATGTGCTTAATGACTTGTGATAGATGGTCCTTACTTTGGTTGGTTTCTTCTATTTTTTAATCAATTATATTTTGATAGGCCATGCATACATATCAATTTATTTTTATTGTAAACCTTCTATTGTATACACATTTATTATTAATATGTGATTCAAATATAAGACCACTCATTTTCTACATGAAAATATAAGGGTAGGAATATAGGAAATAAATAAAAATATTTAGAAGGGTAAATAATAAAAACAAAGGGTAAGTATAGTCACGATAATATGAAAAAGCCCCTCCTACTCGATACATAACATCATGTACAATGAGGTTTTACTACCCTAATATAAATAAATAAATATGAAAATTTGAAGATTAATATAAATTTTGTTATCAATGATAATTGACAAGTACAAGAAAGGAAAATAAAAGAATTCTCTTTACATACAAGGAAAAATAGGTCAATAGATCCATGGAATTGAGAAAAGTATGTTTTATATATAGGCTATGTTGTAACTTATTTATTTTTAGAATTAAAAATAAATTATTTTAAATTATTTCACTTTTTGAAGATGGTTCATGCTTTTAATGAATTATAGATGATATATAAATAGTTATGAAGTTCCATTTAATATTAAAAAATAATGAGATTAATATCTTGGTTGAATTAAATTTCTTATCTATACAATCTATATTAATAAAATATTAATAATATAGATTAAAAAATAAATATTTATAAATTCTTACAGCTTTACGAGCATAGTCAAGTGTGTCTCTGCCTTGAGTTATTTTAGCCTCTCGAACCATATCCCTCACACCCTCATCAAAGGCCTTGAATGCTATTTTCATGAATTCTGGAAGCCCTTCCATGGATGCTAAATCCCACCTTTCATAAAGCACAAGATAATTGATTACTACAATATCTATCTATCTTTCTATATCTAGATATATTAATATATTAGAATGCTAATTATATTAATCTAAAGATTTTTTTCAAAAATTACATTAGAAATATGGAAAACTAAATCCATTTATGTCTACACCTACAAAATATGATAATTTATCATCAACGTGTCTAATGCTTGCATGTACACCATGGTCCCTACATAAATAACTATTTTTTTTTATCATCAATATGGTTTAATATCTTCCTTTAACTCACATCTATTTACCAATATAAGTAAATGCATACCTCTTAATGGCTTGTGTGAAGAGTTTAAGTTCATCCAAAGTTCCATAAGTGTCATAAATATCATCCAAATAAGTGGCACATGCACACAACTTTGCAAAACCAATTCTAAAAGTAGAATATTTTGGCTCAATGCATCCTCTAGCTGCGCAAAAGTAATACTCCACATGGCGATGGCAAGCAAAATCTAGTTTATCTAGACTAGAATCTTTCCACCATCTATAATGCACACACATTACTAAATCAACATGATATGGTATGTATCCAACCATGAGATATATTGTAAATAAGTTAAGCTTCAAAATAAGAGAATATCTTACATGACATGAATTTTTACCTTGAGAGAATTTGAAGCTCTCGTTGTTGCATTGACTGGATCATATTGAAGTCTAACTTTGCAAGTTCTAAAAGTTTTGGATTGAAAATACTACCAAAATTCCAAATTTATAAGTTGAAATATCATAGAGATGTTCAATCATACTTAAAACATTCAAACTTATGTTCAATTAAAATGAAAAAAAATAATGTATTTTTAAAACAAAATTCCTAAGGTTTTGAATTAGGAGGAGATGGGTATGTAACAAGGCATTGGAATTACTTGTTGTTGGTCTTGGCATCTCCATATATGTCAATATATGTCCTTGCTTCCAACCTAGGCAAATTGGTGTGCCAACCATACTCTAGATTGAATTTTATCTATTACATCACACAAATTAGAATCTTAATTGACAAATAGATTCATAGAGTTAATATGGAAAAAATATTAATGAATGAATACCTCTTTTGAGAGATTGGTATTATTAATATTTGGTAGAGCTTGTTTTAAATATGTAGTAGAAAAGGATTTGGCATCATCCAAAGCTTCCTCCCTAGGAAATGCAATGAGTGAAGCCCGGAATAAATTTAAAATGCTTCTTAGCTCCTTGCTATTTGATTGACTATTTGAGTACAAAAGTTGTTCATCTTTAGCTTTGAATTGTTGCAACATACCTAATATGATACATCACGTTAGAAGCAACTTCATACTTTGTTAATATAATCTAGAGTATATCTAATATTAGTGTTTGGTACTTCTAGAGAAATTAAAAAAATTGTTTTGATAAATTCATTTAATAAGTTGAAAGAGTTATTATAGTTTAAAAATAAACGATTTTTTTTTCAAATTTAAAATTACAATAAAAATAAAAAGCTATTTTAAAGTTTATAATTTAATTACAATAACGACCCTCTACCCTTTCCCAAAAAATATATTTTGAACAAACTTTAATATTTTAACTATAAGATTAATATAAACAGTGTAAACCTTTAACCTTTTATCCAGTAAAAAAAAAACAAAAAAATTATTTTTATTAAATAAAAATTTATATGTAAAATAAAAATAAAAAAAACCCTTATTGCTCGTATATTATACTTATTACATTCATGCACTTTAAATAATCAAACTTAAACATGCTAACTACTTTCTTCTTATTTTGTTATGTAAAATGTTAGAATTCACTTTCATAATTTCCTTTAACCGTTCTGTATTGTCTTGATTTGGCCTTTTAAGATAAGGTACAAGGTTTACAGTTATCTTCTTTTTTTCCAAACACCTTAAATGTACGTTGCAAGATAAATGAATGTTTTCCAATTCAGTGATTGCAGATATCACCTGAAGAGATGCCATATCTGTGTAGGCGAAGAATTCGAAAACCCAAGGCTGTGGTGTTGAGATCCACGCAAGGACTCTCTCTACCACATCCAATACCTTTCTCATTCCAATACCTGCTATTCAAACAAATAATTCTTAGACTATTTACTTGAAGACAAGAAGTTGAGTCAGAAACATAATACAAATCCTGAATCTTAAAGAAACAAGGAAACCTGTAAACATAATCAAGAGCTGCTTTTATTTCATTTTGAAAATGGCGATCAATCCCAAGTCGTTGTACATCGTCCACCATTGAAAGGCGCTGATACAGATCGTCTGCAGATGAAGAGTGTAGATGAAGGCCGTTGAACATGTCCTTTATATCCTCAATCAGCTTTTCAGCACGTTCAGCATAACAGGGAGCCTTCACCACAGATCAAAAGGATTAAGACAAAAGAAATCAAGAACTTCTAAGAAACTATGCACCCCTTAAACACAGTTCAGATTAGACAGTAAAGTAATTTACGTCATAAGATATTGGGAGAGATTGAAGGAAATCATCATCCCACAAGTTGGGATGATGATTGCCAATGCGGCGTGTGATGCCTTCATCATCTGTGGGTATACTTTGCTGAAAAGCTTATGCTGAGTACAAGGATTCTGTCAAACCATAGAAGGCTTCTGCCCAATGATTGTGGAAGCCAAAGGCCTTATGCAACCCAGAGACATTTTGGGTTTAATATTAATTATGCTGAGAGGCCTTTATTATCTGGAGGTAAAATGTGGTTTGAAAGTTTGTGTTCATAAATTCAAAAAATCAAAAGAAGATAAGCTTTTATGTGGAGAGGTGTTATGATTGGTTGAATGAGGATTTGAAAGTTTGTGTACATAAATTCAGCAAATCAAAAGAAGCTAATTTTTATGTGGTCAAGTGTTATGTTTGGTTGAAATATGTTTGAAAGAACTTGTGTGGATAAATTTAAAAAAAGATAAGAAGATAATGTTTTATGTAGAAAGGTTTTAAGATTGGTTGAATGAAGATTTGAAAATTTGTATGCATAAATTCAGAAAACCAAGATAAACTAAAATAAGATAAAGATAATAAAATAATAATATTTTAATAAAAAAATATAATCTATTAACAAAAATATTAATATTAGGAGAAAGGCGTTTCACAATTGGGTGGGTTTCAGAGGTCATGCACATGAAAACAAAAAGCAAAAACCTTGTTTCGCTTACTCTCCAAAGTGAAATCTGCTTTCCCTGTGCATCCGTACTTTAAAGCTCTCGATGGAAAGGACAACTTTTTCTGAGCACAGTATGTATATCGGTGTTTTTACACCACTTAGAATAAAAGCAGAGTTTAAGTGTCAGATATTTATGTAAAAACGACGATACCTTCCTCCAGTATCATCGCAGCAAATTCATGGTGGGACTGGGTATGCTTTGCTGAGAAGCTTATCATGGTGAATAGAAGGTTTTTGTCTAAGCATAGTGGAAGCCAAAGGCGTAATACAACCCACAGACATTTTTATCTAATATTAATAATAGTCTTGTGGGGTTATGGTGAAGCCTGTTATACAATCCAATGTATACAACTATCCGTTAGGGCTAATTCTGTGTAACTGTAGAATTCAAACCGTATGTTCAATCGAAAAAAAAATTATGGGTTTTTTTCGCTCACGAGTTAAGTGCTTATAACTAAGGTTTTGACTTGTGGGCAATTCGGTAGAGTGTGGAAGCGTTGGATATGTGTGCGGAGGTAAAAAAGACACCTTTTAGAGGTGTCGTTCGGTCGTCGCCACCTAGTGTCCCAGTATTCGTCTGCTATAATTTCAATCAATTATAACTGTTTTATCATTCAAATCAACTAAAAACATTCACTTTAGCACTTAATGAGCAGCCATTGGTGTTTTTGTAATTATTTATTCAATCAAATAAAGTTTTTTAATGGATCAAAGTGAATTTTTTTTTGGGGGGTTAAGTAAGCATGGAGGTGGCAGTAATTCAATGGATGGCGGTAACTGAGACTTCTCCCCTAACTCTGATGGCCGATCGTTTCACGTGAGAAAGTGGAGAAAACTGAAAACCAAAACGTCTTTTCAATTGAGAAACACTTTTTTCTACGAGTGGAAAATAGCATGAATCCTTTTCTTCATTATGGTGAACTTCTCTTAGAGAACTTGTATCAAATTTTGAACGGCTGATATGATCCCTTGGTTGTTATAGATTTTGGACTTTTGGAGTATCTGCCATGGAAAAATAGCAAGTACGTTATATTTGTTTACCAATAGATGACTTTTCTCTCTCAAAGTTAAAAATAAAATGGTTGATTGCATGTTGCTTTAGCCTCATAGGTTCTCCATTTTAATTTTAATTATATAAAAGGTCTCAATTTCATAAAATATTGTATAAGAAAATAAGAGTTTCAATTTTTTAGGTATTAGATTTAATGGGATGTATTTGAGATGGGGTTAAAAGTTTCTTTCACATATTTCTTAAAATTTTGTTGTCACATATCATTCATATATAAGCTTAAGAATATGAAATGAAAGCTTTTACTATTTCAACAACGTAATTTCAATCATATAAATGACATCAATTTCATAGAATATTGTATAAGAAAATATGAGCTTCGATTTTTTAGGTATTAGATTTAAGGGTATTCGAACAGTTTAATTTCAATCATTTAAAAGACGTCAACTTCATAGAATATTGTAGTTCTGATTGTTCAGATATTAGATTTAAGAGTATTTCAGCACTTTAATTTCAATCATATAAAAGGCATCAACTTCATTGAATCTAAATAAGAACTCTGATTTTTTAAGTCAAAGGTATTCCCTATGTGAAGTTAGATGAGCTGATTTGATCCATCTACGACACAGATTGATGGATAAATGATGCAAGATGAAAAAAATGAATATGATCATTCATCATTGTGAGATTTTTTCTATATTAACTGTTCACAGCATTGACTTCTCACAAGTCCCCCCTTACACCGTCCCATTTCCAGGCGTCAAGGCAACATTACAATACTCGTACATACGCCTGGAAATGTTGCAGAAGCCATGAGAAACGTATAAAGCTGTGATCCTCCCTCAATGTTTCAGGAAGGCAACCGTTTTAGACAGTAGTATTAAACATACCACATGATCCTTCCGACAAGATTTTCCCTCCCATGGTACGCTGTGCTTTCCATCGTTTACGCAAGAGTCTACGTTGATTTACTTTTTGATTCCTTTGAAAAGACTTGCCATTTGCAGCAATGTATGATTTTATTGGTACGTAATTAAGCATTCAAATCTTGTCATCCTATGTAATTTTTAGACCCTCCGTTTAATATTCTAGGTGTAATTTATAATTTTTTCTTTGGTGGATTTTTTTTAATTGAATATTTTAATGATTTTAAAATATTTTTTAATAAATTAATGTTAATGTTAATGATTCTATTTTTTTTATTATGGTTTGAATACTTAAATAAAAGTAAATTTATAAAAATTAAAAATTTAAATAAATTTGACGTGAAGGTTGTTAGCATTTAATATTTAAGTATATAAATAGATTAATATAAAAAGGTTGACAATTTTTTTAATAATATTTAATATCTTTATGTGGGTGGTTGGGCGGGTAACTCTACTCAATGGAGGTGTGGAGAGTTACTGGTGATGGGTGATTAACTATGCCACGTCGTCTTTGCCTTTCTTTTTTGGTTGGGTGTCATGGACAATTAGATTGTGGGCTCACGTGATATGATCACATTGTAATCAGGGGCAAGGTATATTTGCTGGCCAGTATTTTCATGCAAACGGTTTGTACACTCGAGGCCCAGAGTTTTAGTATGTATCCATTTTCAGCCTTTGCAAGATTTCTTGTCATGATGTCAAAACATTTATCCTGTATGACACTTTTACATAAAAGAAAAAATCTTTACAATCATTTTGTTTCATTACTATTACGTTGTTACTGTCTCTTTGACAATGATTTTAAGCTTTATTTTATATCTTTTTCACCCCCCCTTAAAATCATATTAAGGTTTTATTTTAGATCTAATATACCACTAAAATTTTCACATTTTTAATCTAAATCTAAACTTTTAATCTTTTTTTTTTCAATCTTTTTTATTACATTAGCTACTTGAGATCCTAGTCTTCCATTACAAATGAGTGCTCATCTAAACCCTGCCATGACTACCGCAAATCAAACTGAGATCTATTGTGATGCTCATATTGAAAAAAAAAATTCTATTATATATATATGTGTGTGTGTGTGTGTGTGTTGTGTATATATATATTATATATATAATATAGTATAATATATAATAAGACAAATAATATTTTATATATTATTTATATATACTATTATTATATATTTATATAACATATTATTTATTCTATTCTATTATATACTATATTATTAATACTTGGCATAGGCAATACTATTGCAATGAGTTTTGTTAATTATTTATTAATAAGTTGATTTTGAACCAATTAATTTTTTTAAAAAAAAATCATTTTTAAATAAAATTTAATATTTGTAAAGTGAACATGTAAATATTTAACTTTACTATTATTTTGATATTTTTTTTTTTTTACTATTATGTAAGAATATGATGGTTTAATGTAAATATATTTATAAGAGAATAAATGAAACAATACACATGAATTAAAATGTGGAAAACCCTATGATTAAAAAACCCACAAAGTGTAATTCAATATAAAAAAATTACCCTCTCCTTCTTTCCACAAATCCTCACAACTTACCTTCTTTACTATCATTTTAATCACAATGGATATTTAATTTTACTCCCATACAACTCTCTTAAATATAGGGATTGATTACATTTCATTTACATGTATAAATTGATTACAATCCTTTATCAAATAATCTATGATATTTAATTAATAAATAAATTATTAATCACTTCACTATGATATGTCTAAATTCTATCTATTTTATGATGTTAAAGCTTATGTTTGTTATAGTCTATATATTTAACCATTTAATAAACATTATATTCTAATAGACTTGTAGTTATATTTATAAATATATATTTATATATTTAGACTCCATAAAATAAAAATAATTTTAATTAAAAATTGTAACATAAACTAGTATAGATGTAAGAGTTTTAATTAAACATAAATATAAGAGGTGAGGGGAAGGTTGCACAAGAATCAATATGTTTTCTTAATAGAAGAAATTTAGAAAGAGAAAATATAATATAAAAAGAAAATATGAGTAATGAATATACTAGAAAAAATATTACAATTAATCAAAATTAGAAAATACCACCATTCATTTAAAAGAAAATTACAACAACAAAAATAAAGTTTAAAAACCCCAAAAAGTCTTATATGCGTATTGTTAGACATAAAATAATAAAATCAAAAAAATAAAAATAAAAATGAGGGATGAATAGAGATAAGAGCAAAATGAGGTCTTATAAATATGAAACAATTTTCATTTGAAAAATAGAAAAGTGTTGTAAATTAGTGAAATATATAGATGAAAAATGATTAAACATGAAATTATTTTTATGTGAAAATATAATAAAGTATATTACATTAATAAAAATATCATTTAATTGAAAAATAGATGTGTAAAATTCATATATTTATATTATTTCTTATTTAATTTTGTGTTTATTTTTAGAGAATGGTTTTGGTAGTCATTTTTTATTTCTATATATTTATCTATGGAACATAACAAGAGTTTACCATCAATTGTGAATAGCAAATTAAAATAAGCAAAGACAAATTGGGTGAATCCAAAAGTAAAAATATGCAAACTAATTGATAATATTCTAATGTGTAGCATATTACAATGTGAGTTATACAATACCATATTCCCTTGTTGATCATAAGGAATTCACATTTAAACACAAAGCTAAGTAACTTTATTTTATTGCATTCTTTTTTATATTTTAGCATTAACTATTTCAAAACACATATATCTACTACAATTAACTATTAATTTAATCTAATTTAATGTGTACTTATTTATATGCATATTATTGGATTAATCTAGATTAAACATAAAACAAAAGTTTTTATGTTTTAAGTTTTCATCTATTTTATTTTTTTAAATTCACATGATGATGAGCAAATAGATAAATTCATGAAATTATTAATATTATTAAAATTTACTTTTTGTACAAATCTTTGAGTTGAAATAGTTGAGATTTTATTACAAAATTCAAAAATCAAGGACATAAAGAAGACATAGATAAGCACACTTAAATAATATTTGGTATGGTATAATTATTTTACTGGTATGATTATTTTAATTTGAAGAAATATTTTTATTGAGGAATATTATTTCAAACTATGATTTGAGTTGCCCCTAAGTTAATATTCCATAAATAGTTTATAAATTAATCAATAAATACAATTACTACAATACTAGATAGGCACTTGTTCATATTATATTATATTATATTATATTACATACTATATTATATAAATAATATAAAACAATCTATCATCAAAAGAATGATTGTCTTTATCCCTTACATTTTTTTTTAAAAGTAGTAAGTACAATAGGGGAGTGGGGTCTAATAGTGGGAATAGAAGTAGTCCCGAGTGGGCTCCATAGTGGAGCACTTTAATATCCAATTGCAAAACACTTTTTATCCATAACATACACAAATTGACAAATCATGTGATGCCACATCAATGCAACAATAAAACATGACTTAGTGCACCACTATGGGTCTCACTTTTTTTTTTGGGTCTTTTTGATACCTCAACAAAAAGCATGCTGATGTGGCCCTAAAACTAAATATAGAAGCATGTGAGTTGTCAAATAAACTGATGTACAAAATTGGGAGTGATTTGAAATTTCCACATAAGATTTTTAAAAACATGAAGTTAGGGTGCTTCACTATGGACCCCTCTCCCCTAATATGGTTTATTAGTCTCAACTATCATTACATAATATATGTTGATTTGTATTTAATTAATTACATTTATTTAATAGCTTATATTTGGTGAACCTCTCTAAAGTCACACAATTTAATTTATTTTTAAGATTTCTTATCCATATTAGAGTTTTCCGTATCAACATATTTATGACATATAAATCTTACTTTTAGATAAAAGAAAAAGCCTTAAAAAAATCATTTTGTTCATAACTATTACATTGTTACTATCTTTTTCACATTGATTTTAAACTTTATTTTATATCTTTATAACCCATCCTTACAAATCATATTAAGATTTAATTTTAGATCTAATAATATACAAATAACACTTTTACATTTATAATTTAAATTTAAACTTTTAATCTAAATTTAAAATATAATATAATATATAAATAAATAATATATAATATTTGATTTATTATTAATCTTTATGAACAAATTTTATACAAAAAAAACATTTCAAATATATCAATTGTTTAAATGTAATAGATTTACTTAAATTTGTTTTATTAATTTATTACATTATTTAATCATCTTAAATATTTTTATATAAATTAAAAAAAAAAACCTTACCATAAATCTAAAATAAATCTATACGCAATTCGTGTTTAGGAGTGGAAAAAAATAATCAAAGTAATTGGCATTTCAAACTTCCCCTATACAATAATTTCGAGCTGCCTTCATAAAATATCGGAGAGCACGGGAGCAGTGAACATAAGTCTGGCGCCTCTACATTCAACATATGCCTCGAGGAAGATGGTCATAACATTTTCCATTGTGGTGTTTGTGCAGAGGCGTGAGGCGCTTGCAAAAAAAAATGTCTTTTCTTTGGAGCTTCTTACCATGGATCTGCATCTAAGATCCAACCGCCACCATTGGCACTCCATGCCTCTTCCACGCCCATCAATCAAGGCATAAAACTCTCCAATGTTTTTAATTTAAAAATACCTAGTTAATCTCCAACGGTAGGTACAAATGTCATTTAACATGTATTTTTATTGTAATTATTTGTATTAACTTTTTTTGCAAACACTAAGGAATTGTCTAAGTGTCTGCAAAAATAGGGTGTTTTTAATCCAAAAATTTTTTGCAAAGGAGGGGTAGTCTTTTTTTGTTTTGTCATAATTGACTAGTGGTAGCTTTTTCAGTTTTTTTAAAACTTGCAAACGTGAGGGGAGGGGGCATTTTATGAATAATGGGGTTTCTCATTTTCTACTTTGGTCATTATTGAAGTTTGAAAGGCATATTTAATCTATGTCTTCTTAATCCATCTCATGACATAAACTTGTAAGAACCCATCAACATCAAATAAGTTTGTAAATGCACTCACATAAAGTGCCACAAAAATTGAATGTGTTCTTTAGAGAGAATTTGAAAAAAATGTACTTATACTAAATTATAAAGTGTAATGAAGGGTTGTGTAGAGCCTTTATTAGCAATCATAGTAATGGATCCTTGTGATTCTCACAACATGGTGTGTGTTTCCTTGATTATTCATCACAACAATGGATCCTTGTGATTCTTGTCTCATGCATGTGTGCCTTGATGCACACCCTTTTTTAGTTTCTTGTACATCTTTTGGGCCTAATTCTGGGTCTAAATTATTTGCACACTCTTGTGCCCATTTTAGTTGGTCTTTTTATATCTCTTAGTGTATACACCTAAAAATGGTTTGGAGAATCCAATTGATTAAATATGATTTATTTGATTAATTACCCTTAATTCCTCTATTATTAAAATAAATAGAAATATTTATTTATATAGTTCATCTCAAATTCTTCAATTTTTATTCTTTTATTTTCGTCTTAATTAAATGAACAAATTTCACTTTATTTTATTTAATTATCATAATTAAATTCATCTACTTTTAAATAAATAGAAATATTTATTTAAATATTTCACATTCTAAATCTTATATTCTTCAATTTTAATTAAATATGCAACTTCAATAGTTTGTATTATTTAATTATCACATCATTCAATCTTAATTAATTAAACAAGGTTAAATACTTTGTTGTTTAATTATCTTGTCCCTTCTATATTTATTTAATAAAAAAATCCCATAGTTTGTTTTATTAAATTATTTATCCCCTTTTTTTGCTAATTTGAATAAACCAAAATATTCAAATAAAAAGCATAAATCAAATTTCCTTTATTCACTCACTAATAAAATTAGATATTTTATATCTAATTAATTCAACTGGCATTCACGAGAAGCTTTGGAGACAAATTGGAGACAAATTTGAATCAATCTCTCAAATCTTCTTCCTTTGATTCTTCCTATCATCTTGCCTGATGTTTTCATGGGGAGAAACCATTCCCTTCATCAAATCCAACTTCTTCATCTCTCACCATTCAATTCTCCAAATTGAATCCAAGCCTCTATTTGTTGCCCCTGTGCAAATATGCTGCCAAAAAATCTATAAATACAACCCTGTACAACAAAGAATGGATCCCAAATTTATGCAAATTTACCCTGCAGGAAATAGAGCAATCAAGCATCTTAGTATCATTGCAATTTAGAATCATAATCATGGTTGCATAGTAGTTTTACTGTAGCTTTCATTTATTTGTTTTCATGTCATAATAGATAACAATAGCTACTTTTTATCAATTAGATAACATCAATCATCACATCATTGCATTTAACATCATTCCATTATCTAGATTGAAATTTTAACAGTCATAAGTGCTTACCAAATCTGAGAGCCCTCTGTGATTTAATAAATCTTTAGAGATAGGAAACAATGAGACGCTTTCAAGTTTCTGCTCTTTTTTTTAATAGATTAATTATTGAATCTTTGATATAATGTTTCATTAAGAAGTGTATTTACTTTGTTATTTATTCACACTTACAATTTGGCACCCACCGAGGGGCATAACCCCATATTTTCACAAATTTTCTTTGAAAAGTGTCGAACAGGATTTTGGCGTGTTTATTTTAGCACGAGTGAGAGTTTTTCTGGCGCTTCCGACGAAAGCTATAGCGCTTCTAAGGCAAAATTCAGCGCTTCCAAACTTTGTTTCAGCACTTCAACATAAACTACAGCGCTTTTGAAGAATTGTTTAGCGCTTCTAAAGGGGAAACTATAGCGCTTCCACGGCCTGTTTTAGCTCATCGACCAGACATTCATGACACAGTCGGTCTCTATTCTCAAAATTTCTATAGCGCTTCGACAAAATTTTATGGCACTTCTGACAAATTTTGTAGCGCTTCTAATAAATTTTATAGCGCTTTTGATCTAAACTATAGCGCTTTTGATTTATGTTTCAGTGCTTCAGAACTCTATTTCAGCGCTTTTGTATTTTTTTTTTTATCTGGATCCAACGTGACCGCGGCAAGAATGTTATGCTTTTTGGACTAAAAAGAATCAATCCTAGGGTAGACACTTAATTTAAATATACCAATCCTAGGATAGTCATCATATTTTGTTGCATTAGTTAAATAAAGTAGCCTAATTTTGTGAAGCAACATATTCACTTAGATTAGTACATTATCTTTGGGGCTTAAAACAATTATTATTTGTTGTGCTTGTATGGTGAATAGGCTTATGCTCTCCCCTTAACTGGGTGATCAAAGTGCCAGACTCATTCTTTCCTTTTCATGCAATTTTATGCTTTTGATAAAACCTTTAGAAGGCCTGTTGTAGTGGGTAAAAATAGTCACCCTACGGGAATGACTTAAGTGGGAACGCCTAAAGCCAAGGATTCCAACCCACTCTAAACAAATTTGAGTTATTGATGAAATTCCAACTCGACGGTAGTGTGCAAGATAACCATCCCTAAAATATTTGTTCTAAAGATTGGAAGGTCTCCTGAGGGAGTTTATCATTTGTCGCACCGCACGAAAACCCTATCTAAGAACCATAGTGTAGTATCTAGTTGAGTCAGTAACCAGACATTGTAATACTCACAGTGCAAGGGGAGAGAAGAATGTTCCCCCAAGACACTCACCATATAATTGTCAAGGACCATTTTCTCAAGGGACGAGAAATCCAACTTTGAGTACACACCTAGAAAAGACAAAAACACGAGCGCCCTCTAGGGGATGACACGGCTGTGTGAGTCAACACAATTTTAAGATGCGGGCTGTTGAGTATAATGATGTCATTTTTTACTTTAAGAGTGAGTCTGTCTGAAGTGTATCTTTGTTAAAACAAACCAGTGGAAATCAATAAGGACCATTCGTGGTTCTTGAACATACACTATTTGTTTAGATTCTAGATTTAAAAACAATCATTCTACAATTTGCTTGCCATGTTCTCAAATCATTGTAACTTAAATAAAAGATCATCTTGAAAACCACAAACCAAATCAAACTGGGAAATTTATGAATAGGGATTACAAATCCAAAAATTTTGTCAAGAAATCCCTCAAAACAAGAGTCAAGAAACCAAAGAAACCACTTAGTTACAAAAATCTTGTAAAAATAAGACATTTCTTGTATCAGAGTAGAAAAATCTTGCTTCATCATAGAACTTTCATTCATAGGTTTCACAATTTTGCTAGGGGTTATACTTGTGATTATGCCTTAGAGCCTCTTTATTCACAAGCCTATTTCCAAAGAAGAGCTTTGTCACAATATCATAATCGTAGTCAACCTATTCGTCAATCCTCCATCCCACAACCAATGATAGAATACTCCGCCAGGCCCGATCAATTTTTGCAATAGAGAAAATATTAGAATCATTAGGCTTGTCATCCAACATTAGAAAAATACTAGTGAAGATATCTTGCCAAAATCAAAATTCCCGAAAATCAATCTCTTCACAAGTAGAAAAATCAGACAAAACCATTGAAACCCAAAGTAGTGCTTCCAAATTTTGTCTTAGCACTTATGAGGTTTGTTTTAGCACTTCTGAGGTCTGTTTTAGTGCTTTTGAATCCAAAGTAGCACTTACACGTTCTGTTTTAGCACTTTTGACCTCTGTTTTAGTGCTTCTGCAAAATAGCGCTTCGAAAACTGTCATAGCGCTTCCACACTCTATTTTAGCGCTTCTAAAATAGCGCTTCCATGGTCTATTTTAGTGCTTCTGCACTCTATTTTAGCGCTTCCAAAACAAATAAAAAATAAAGAGCTTCCAAACATATATGTTAAATTGGTTAACATCTAAAACTCGGATTTTTATCAACCAGAAGTATTTTTTTCAATAGAGACAGTGTCTAGAATCCAAAAACATATAGGTTCCTACAAGTTAACATTCTTTTAAACTTACACCTAGATCTTGCAAACTGTAAAGTGTTGAACAAATCAAACGAAAGTCTTGGTTATTAGGCTAATTTTCTCCATCAGGATATTATCATCCTACTATCACGAAACGAGGCATATTAATCAAATTTTTAACCTAGTCTTATCAATAGGATATATCATCCTATTTGACTTTGTTAAAATTAATTGAACACTCATCAAAGCATAGAAGATCAAAAGTTTAGCGGAAAAAACAAACACTTGTATGCCAATCTTCACAAGGTTACAAAGACAAAAACTTTTATAAAAAGAACTTGAAACATCAAACATCATGGCAGAAGAAAATCCTTGTAATTTATCTTACATCAAAATGACAAGAACGAAATAACAACGGAAGACATACAAACAACCCAACAGGAT
This sequence comes from Sequoiadendron giganteum, assembly GCA_007115665.2. Classification (NCBI taxonomy): domain Eukaryota; kingdom Viridiplantae; phylum Streptophyta; class Pinopsida; order Cupressales; family Cupressaceae; genus Sequoiadendron; species Sequoiadendron giganteum. The sequence continues at coordinate 111,972,751 of CM021103.1, forward strand.
CCAAAATTCCATAAATTTATGGAAAAGATATTGGAGCAAGACATGGAAAAATATCTCTTAATGCTAGTTGAATCAAGTGCCAAACTTCCAAAATATTTTGATGTCAATCGATTAAAGGAAACACCTAGAGAAAATAAAACTGAAACACTACAATAGACACACAATACGCCAAACATAGATCAAGTTGTGGCCCTAACACAAAAAATGAAAAACTTTCAACAACAAATTCAAGATATGAAAAAGGGAAACGCGAAAAGGTATGAATTACAGGACATTTGTCCTTATCCTTTTGACCCAACTATGGATATGATACCATTCCCTAGACACTGCGAATTCCCAAAATATGACAAATATAATGGTAAGACAGACCCAATCGACCATGTAAGGGAATTCAGAACCATGAGCTTAGGGTTTGCACATAAGAAACTTACTTAATGAGGTTATTCCCAAGAAGCTTAGGAGGTCAGTGTATGGAATGATTTTCCAAACTACAACCAAGAATACGAACTTTTGAAGATATCATTGAAATAGGTTCATATCACAATATTCCTTTAACATCCAACATGACGTCACAATAAAAGAACTTCTATAACATGAAGAAAAAAAAAGGTGAGACATTCATGTCCTTTTTACAGTGATGACGAAGACTATTTGCTAGGTATCCTCACTCCATACTTGAGGAAGAGAAAATGGAGTTATTCATTGACAACCTGACTAATGAAATGAGCTATAGGCTTGAATTACAATGTCCTCCAAAATTCAAAATAGTGATTGAAAATGGCCTTAAAATCGAAGAAGCCTTAGTCAAATGAGGGGTGATCAAACACTACAATGAAAAATCAAACAACACCAACTCCTCAAATCAATATACCAACAATTAAAAACCTAAATTTTGGAAAAAGAATAGAAATAATGAGATCAACGAAACTACAAATGACTTACAAAATGCAAAGCTAGTTTTTAACTTGATAGCCTCTACTGCAAAGATAAACCAAAATATTGACCAAAACATCAAGTCAAATATCAATCAAAACAGTAATCTAAAGAATGGAGAATCAAACCACAAACATATCAAAAATCATCAAACTGGGGTAGATTCACACGATTAGGCCAAACACTAGAATCAACAATGAGGGAACTTGTTGCAAGTGGTCTTATCACTACACGAGAAGCACGATTTTGGGATCCAAAAGTCAAACCACCATGGTGGAATGACACAGATTACTGTGACTTCCATAACAATAAGGGACACAAGACAAATGATTGCATGGAATTAAAACATATAGTCCAAGATCTGATTGACAACAAAAAGGTATACGTAGAGGGACATCAAATCAACAACGATCATATAGCCTTTAAAGACCCTTTACCAAATTACAACAAGGGAGAGTCATCTTCTACAAATAGTAAAGGAAAAAATATCAATCACGTTTACTATAGCACGATCTTTTGTTATTCTGAAGTAGAAAGTGATACTGTCACTGATAATCACATTGATAACAACAAAACGAATGTCATTATACCACTAGATCTAATCCCGAGCATACAAATATCCGACAATCAGATAAATGTTTTAAAAATCAGAGGAAGACAAGACTATCAACCGGTTAATGTAATGACAAGGGGGAAATCCAAGGTAATTTTGAAGGGAGTTGCACCTAAAAACACCACTCCACCTCCAAGTCAATACAACATTGTCGACCAACTTCAAAAAATACTAGCGCAAATATCAATACTTGAACTCCTTAAACTATCACCATCCCATAAGGAGGTTTTAAGAGAAGCACTTGTTGCCACCACAGTACCCAACAACCTAGACATTTGTCAATTCCAGGCTATGGTGGGACATTTGACCACACCACACTTTCTATCATTCTCTTAACAGGATGATGTGTCACTTAATCCTCCACATAAGACCGCCCTCCATATTGAAGTCTTGATCCACAAACATCATGTTACAAGAGTCCTAATAGATCGGGGAGCTGGTTTAAATATCTGTAATTTAAAGTTAATCCATGCACTAGGGTATTCAAAAAATGCTATTGATGCCCGAAGAAAAATGACAATAAAGGCTTATGATGAAGAAGAGAGATCTTCTAAAGGATTGATTGTGTTTCCCATTCAAGTGGGACCAATGGGTAAGTGCACCAAGATGGTTCCCAAAAAGGGGACTTCAGTGGACAACTTTTTTCTGAAATCAGGAAATATTGACCTTGAATGTGAAATTGAGGATACTTGGAATCAAAATTTTTGAGATGGAACAAAAAGAAGGATTCAAGTACTCTGAGTCTACTTTCTAAACTACTAATTTATTTTGAAAATGATTGAGATTAAGGGGTTCAAACGAGGGATGTACACAAATTGGTGTTGTTTTTATCAGAAAAACATAACATAGCAACTCTTGTACGACCCTCGTATGGTGAAATTTTTTTTAGTATATTTAAAATCACAATGGTCAGAAGTTAGCTAATAGTATGTAGTTGATGCACGATTTTTCTAATAATTTTTTAATGAATATTTGATTTTTTACTAATTTGCGAAGTGGACATATCCTGAAAATAGAATTTTGGCCGTGCTACCCCTACAAATTTTGGAAACTAATTGATTTTTTTTTTTTTTAATTTTTAATTTTGTAGAATGGAGTCTAGTTTCTAAAAATGTAATTTATTTGGAAAATTGATGAACGGTTAATTTATAACGAAAAAAATACCAAAAACTACTTTTTGGCAAAAAAAAGACATACAGATAAAATAAATTATGGATGAAAGACTTAACATTTTCAGAAAGTGAAAAAAATTACATCATTGGATAGCTAAGAGAGAACCCAACATTACCCATGTGCTCGATTTTTTCGATATTGAACCACGTGCAATCCTGATGGTGAGCACGAACTTGATTATGAGAAATATGGTGGATTTTTTAAAAACACGTCTTTGGTTGTTGGGAATGCCCTCCAAGCCTTTGGGTTGGAATTCCAAGGCAATACCAAGCTTAAAGTTTGGTAATTCCCAAAGCAAGATATAATGCGAGCGCGTTATAATGCGCTCGTGTTATATCTTGCTTTTGACATGGTTTTTGCTTCTGCGGGGAACATGTCTACTAGCACATAATGCGAGAGCATTATAACGCACTCGTGTTATGTCTTACTTTATGTTTAATGCTAATATATTAATGTATGCTGATATATTTTTATGTACATGTATGTATGTATGCTTGTATGGATGTAAGATTATATGTGCAAATGTATTATGTTTGTATGTCTTTAGACGAAGGGAGAATTTAGAGAGAGTCTAGAGAGATGGAGAGGGCGTCGAAGTGAGAGTTTAAGAGAGAGGGAGTGGGAGAGAAGGGGTTGGATTGAGGGGGACTTAGCTAGGTAGGGTGGGAGGGATAGAGGGAGGGAGAGAGAGAGGTGGGGTCGGAGAGAGAGAATTGGTGGAGAGGGAGAGAGAGAGAGGGGGTGGAAGAGAGAGAATTGAGGGAGAGGGAGAGAGAGAGAGACAAAGAGAAAGAGAGGGTTATGTAGGTAGGGTGCGAAAGGGAGAGACTTGAGAGTGTGAGAGGGAGAGACTTGAGAGTGTGAGGGGGGTGAGAGGGAGAGACTTGAGAGATAGGTAGTGAGAGGGAGTGTGAGAGAGAGGAAGAGAGGGTGGTAGGGATTGATTGAACGAGAGGTATGCAGAAAGAGGGAGATGGTAGATAGAGACAATTAGAGAGGGTGGGAGGAAGGGAAGGAGGGAGAGGTGAGATGTATAGATAGAGAGAAAGTGATAGGGGTTGAGGGATTAGGATGGAGGACCTATAGGGTTGATGGTTTCTAGGGTATTAGGGTTTAAGGTTTGAGGGTTGATGGAATAGGTTTGATGGTAGAGGGTATTTGGTTGAGGGTATAGGGTAGAAGGTTTAAGGTTTAAGCGTTTAGGGTTGAAGGGTTTGGGGTTAAGGGTTTAGGGTTAAGGGTTTACTTGGTTGAGGGTAGAGGGTTTAGGGTATAGTTTTGAGGGTATATGGTTGAAGGATTAGGTTCAGGGTCCAATGTAAGGAGTAGAGGGTTTAGGGTTTAAGGATTGAGGGTTGAGGGATTAAGGGTTGAGGGTTGAGAATTGAGGGCTGAGTGTTTAATGTATAGGCCGGTAAAGGGTAGAGGGTTTGCTGGCTGGAGGGCTGAAGATTGAGGGTTTAAGGTATAGGGTCGAGGGATTAGGGTTAAGGGTCCAATATATAGGGTAGAGGTTATAGGGGTTGAGAGATTAAGGGTTGAGGGATTAGGGTTTAGGGTAGAGAGTATTGGGTTGATGGTAGAGGTTAGAGGGTAGAGAGTAAAGGGTTTAATAGTTTAGAGTTTAAGGGGTTAGGGTTGAGGGTCAAGGGTTTAGGGTTGAGTGTTTAAGGGTTTAAGAGTTGAGGGTCTAAGGGTCAATAGGGTTGAGGGATTAGGGTAGAGAGTTTACTAATTGGGTTTAAGGGTTGGGGGATTAGGGTTGAGGGTAGAGGGTATAGGATTGGCGGTAGAGGGTAGAGGGTTTATGGGTTAGGGTTTAAGGGTTTAGGGTTTAGGGATGAGGGATTAATGGGTTATAGAGTAGAGGTTATAGGATTTGATGGATTAGGGTTTAAGGGTTGACGGTTGAGGGATTAAGAGGGTATAGGGGTTGAGGGATTAAATTTTAAGGGTTGAGGGATTAATAGGGTATAGGAGTTGAGGGATTAAGCTTTAATGGTTGAGGATTGAGGGTTCAAAGATTAAGATGGTATAGGGGTTGAGGGATTAGGGTTTTAGGGTTGAGGGTTGAGGGATTAAGAGGGTATAGGGGTTGAGGGATTAGGGTTTAAGGGTTGAGGATTGAGGGTTGAGGGATTAAGAGGGCATAGGGGTTGAGGGATTAAGAGGGTATAGGGGTTGAGTGATTAGGGTTTAAGGGTTGAGGGATTAAGAGGGTATAGGGATTGAGGGATTAGGGTTTAAGGGTTGAGGATTGAGGGTTGAGGGATTAAGAGGGTATAGGGGTTGAGGTATTAGGGCTTAAGGGCTGAGGCTGAGGGCTGGGAGGGCTGGACTGGACAAGAAGGTATAGGGGATTAGGGTTTAGGGGTTGAGGGTTGAGGGATTAAGAGGGTATAATGGTTGAGGGATTAGGGTTTAAGGGTTAGGGTTGAGGGATTAAGAGGGTATAATTGGTTGAGGGATTAGGGTTTAAGGGTTGAGGGTTGAGGGATTAAGAGGGTATATGGATTGAGGGATTAGGGTTTAGGGGTTGAGGATTGAGGGTTGAGGGATTAAGAGGGTATAGGGGTTGAGGGATTAGGGTTTAGGGGTTGAGGATTGAGGGTTGAGGGGTTAAGAGGGTATAGGGGTTGAGGGATTAGGGTTTAAGGGTTGAGGGATTAAGAGGGTATAGGGGTTAAGGGTTGAGGGATTAGGGTTTAAGGGTTTAGGCATTAAGAGGGTATAGGGGTTGAGGGATTAGGGTTTAAGGGTTGAGGGATAAGGGTTTAAGGATTGATGATGAGATTTTGCAGCACATGGAAGGTAAGATTTTAACACACACTTGTAGAAGATATGTTGATAAGATTTGGGAATGATTCTTTGAAAGGCTAAGTGAGACTGGAAGATGTCAACTATTTTTTGAAATGATGCGGGGTGTAAAGTATAGGATCATCATGAAGACTCTTGGGTTGAGAACATTGAATGCATCGAGTGAAGACACTATTGTGAAGAATCTAATTGATGCTTATGAGAGTGTGAGTAAGACCTCACGCTCAAAGGATAGTAATGTCACCCGACGTGTCATTACATCGACTTTGGTAAGTTGTCAAACAAAGAGAGCTCCCCTAACTAAAAAGACTAGTGAAAAAATGAGAATTTGTAGAAAAACTTTATCAAGAGCCATTCAAAGGTGGCAAAGAATTGAGGGAAATGATACAAATGAATTATGGGCTTTCTCGGGGAGACTGTCATGAAAAGATAAAGAAGTTGTTGAAGCCTTGAGAACACTAATTGAAGATTATTGGAAGAATAACACAAGGCCATCTTTGAATCAAAGGGATGTGGTAAGAAGGAGAATTGGTAGTCGAAATTGTGAGCCACATCCAAAGCATTTTTTGGATATGACTCAAACCCAATTTTTTCGGAAATTTGAAAATGATTATCCTCAAATTAGTATTTCTCAAAGATTTTTTGAACTACTTAAACCTTTTTATGTCAAGATAAATCACACATGCACTACTTGTTGTTGTAGACTACATATTGAATTTTCTAACTATTACGATGTTTATCGTTCTATATGTTTAGATTTGCATACTAACGATGTTGTGCAGGATTGTGGCATAGAAGCCCCACCAAAATATTAAAGAGAGTTCTTATCAAAAAATTTATGTGAAATAGAGGATGGCCAGATATTCTATAGGACAACATGCTTGGATGGTTCATGCGAGCGTTGCAGTGGCTTCCAGCGTATGCTAGTATGTCAACATATGGAAAGTACAGATGGGGTGGGACAAAAACTAGTAGAGTTCGGGAAGTATAAAATAGTGGCATATGCTACAAAAGATGGGTCTCAAGCAAAAAGGTGTGATTTGGTCATTGAGAAGATTCCAGTGTACAAATTTATGACCACATTTCGTGACAGTATATTGTCTGACTATGCAATGCATACCCATAGAGCCCGATGGTTGGACACGTAGTTCAAGCTATGCAAGGACACCTTTCCAGTTGGAAGCATAGTATCCGTGGTTGACTTTGCAGAGAACTACACTCTACAACCACAACATGAGGTGCAGTCACAATATTATAACTCTACACAAGTTTCAATATTTGTACACATAGCATTCATTCATGCATCTGATAGTACAAATGAGCAAAGGAAGGTATTGAGGGAGTACAACTTTTACATTAGTGATGATCGCACACATTCTCCAGAGTTCGTGCAAGGTTGATTCTAGATGTTGTACAATGGTTTGGCTCAGAGGGGCATAGGATATGATCAACATATAATATGGTCTGATAACTGTGCAGCACAGTTGAAGAACTCACGCATGTTCTACTGGTTGTGCAGGATGCATGTCATTACAGGTGTTCAACATATGTGGAACTTTTGTGAGACTGGACATGGAAAGGGGGAGCAGGATGGTGCAGGAGCATGCATGAAAAGAGCATTAGCACGAGAAGAGTTAAATTATAAAGACAATGCAAAATTGACAGATGTAAAATCAATCGTCGAGTGGTGTAATACTTTGATGGGTCCAGGTAATGAAGGTGCATCTTCAGTTCGTAGATTTTTTTGGTTGATGGATGATACTAACATTGCACCATATGAAGACTGTTGTACACTAATAGGATCGAGTGAGGTACACTCTTTCCTTAGCTGAAATACATGTTCATGGAGTATTGATACACGAAAGATGGCATGCTTTTGTTCTTCATGTACAATGCAAGACTGGAATGATTGTGAGTCAGGGGAGTGGGTTGACAAATGGTTCACAAGTTATCTTAGCCCACATCACACGTATCGCCCTTCGATAGCATTGGAACTGACACACATAGAATCATCGGTCGACTTTGACCACATATCAGATCTAGTTCAACGAGGTGATATATCTACTTTCTTAGTTGTTGAAATTCCATATCGTTAGATCTTACTTTGTACTGTATTCGTAATGTTGACAAATTTCAAGAGATTTTTGCACATATCAATGCAGGGCATGTTTATGCAGTTATTGCAGATGAAGACAATGGAGAGGGAACAAACTATTACTTGTGTCGTTGTTTTGAGACCAAAAATAAATTGGAGGCCCCAGTTATAGATGGAGAAAACATCGAATACCCTATAGGCTCAGTTGTGGTTACTAGAACATGGCTTAGAAGGTACCCACATTCAAGTGTTAAACACTGGCTATTTCAGGACTTTGACATGCATCATAAGATTCTTCATTACCTGAACCTTGTCATGGTATCCAATGTTCATTTGACCAAATATGGGGGTAGACCTTTGAACAAGACATTATGGAAGGTTCGTGAGTCTGACCATGAGGCAATACTTGACACAATAAAGAGTAGAGCAAACCCGGATAGTTCGTTGGATTAATTTGTAAGTATATGCACATTGGTTCTTATTAATTTATAATTTTATGCATATTAATTTGTTTGATGCCAATGCTATCATCTTCTTTTATAGTGATTGGTGTCCCCTTACAAAAAATGCAGATATATGAGCCATCCAAGAGAATGTCAACCAGAAAAGCAATGCAACATCCTTATTTTGATGCCTGCATGTAACATCTGTAAGTGCCTTCCATCTATTTTTATTTCATTTCCATTTTGGATGCTCTTTCTTTTGCTCTTTTACTTTGCGTATTTGTAAGTAAACTACTAAGGGTTGATTGATCTTTCGTTGCAGAAAATGCTGATTTAAGAGCCATCCAAGAAAATCTCAGCCAAAAAAGAAATGCAACATACTTATTTTGATGATTTTGAAAAATCTCAATTTTGATTTCAAGCCATTATATGAGAGCATGTGAAGCTTAGCGAGGGAATCTCGAGTTACTCATTTGAAGTTAACCTCATGATGAGCACCTATGATGTAGACATTTAAAGAGAATCTTGAATGTATGAGTGACATTGTAAAAGATCTGAGAGAATGAAGAGCCAGAGGCATTGTAAAAAGAATTAATTACATAATAATATATACTCAAATATTGTAAGGTTGAAGTTCATATTTGATGTAGTAGCACCTTGTTCTGTAAATGCCTTGAGTAGGAAAATTTGCAAACTTTGAATTTTGAAATGTAAACAATGTGAAAAAGGTCATATAAAGGTCATGTAAACAATTTGTACACATTTTTTTGCAACTCGTGTGACCAAGCGGACTATTCCAACATGTCAGAATAGGTATGTTTATGCTAGGCATGGTCCTCTTTCGTAGAATCGCTCCGAGCTATGTTCCACCGGATCGATCCCTTACGAGTCCATAGTGCAAAATAAATGCAAACTTTAGACTACTATTACATGGATACCGTGACACTTAGAAAATTCTCATCTGATCCAACAAAAAGGCGTTGGGCCCCTCTAGAAAAACCTCTCTTGGTTTTGGCTATCTTGGAGTGGTTTTCTCGTGGCGGCGGATTTTCACTTGATGGAAAACGTGTCAAATTCAAGCTGTCCAAAGTTGCAAAGTGGTGCAACTTTTGCTCTGCAACTCGTGTGACCAAGCAAACTATTCCAAAACATCTGAATAGGTATGTTTATGCTAGGCATGGTCCTCTTTCACACCAAAACACGTGGAATCGCTCTGAGCTATGTTCCACCGGATCGATCCCTTAAGGGTCCAAAGTGCAAAATAGCCGCAAAATTCAGCATGTTATTACTTGGATACCATGACACTTAGAAAATTCTTGTTTGATCCTATAGAAATGCATTGGGACCCTCTAGAAAAACCTCTCTCGGTTTTGGCTATCTTGGAGTGGTTTTCTCGTGGCAGCGGATTTTCACTTGATGGAAAACGTGTCAAATTGAAGCTGTGCAAAGTTGCAAAGTGCTACAACTTTCGCTTTGCAACTCGTGTGACCAAGAGGACTGTTCCAAAATGTCTAAATAGGTATGTTTACGCTAGGCATGGTCCTTTTTCACACCGATACACGTGGAATCGCTCCGAGCTATGTTCCACCGGATCAATCTCTTAAGGGTCCAAAGTGCAAAATAGCTACAAACTTCAGCATGCTATTACTTGGATACCGTGACACTTATAAACTTGTTGTCTGATCCTACAGAAAGGAATTGGGCCCCTCTAGAAAAAACTCTCTCGGTTTTGGCTATCTTGGTGTGGTTTTCTCATGGCGACGGATTTTCACTTGATGGAAAACGTGTCAAATTCAAAAAGTGCAAAGTTGCAAAGTGGTGCAACTTTTGCTCTGCAATTCGTGTGACCAAGCAGACTGTTCCAACACGTCCGAATAGGTATTTTTACACTAGGCATGGTCCTTTTTCACACCGAAACATGTGGAAACGCTCCGAGCTATGTTCCACCGGATCGATCCCTTAAGGGTCCAAAGTGCAAAATAGCTAATAATTTTAGCATGCTATTACTTGGATACCGTGACACTTAGAAACTTCTCGTCTGATCCTACAGAAATTCGTTGGGCCCCTCTAGAAAAACCTCTCTTGGTTTTGGATATCTTGGAGTGGTTTTCTCGTGGTGGCGGATTTTTACTTGATGGAAAACATGTCAAATTCAAGCTGTACAAAGTTGCAAAGTGGTGCAACTTTCGCTCTGCAACTCGTGTGACCAAACAGACTATTTGAAGATGTCTGAATAGGTATGTTTACACTAGGCATGGTCCATTTTCACATTGAAACACGTAGAATCGCTCCGAGCTATATTCCACTGGATCGATCCCTTAAGGGTCCAAAGTGCAAAATAGCTGCAAACTTCAGCAGGCTATTACTTGGATACTGCGACACTTAGAAATCTCTCGTCTCATCCAGAAAAAAGGCGTTGGGCTCCTCTAGAAAAACCTCTCTCGGTTTTGGCTATCTTGGAGTGGTTTTCTCGTGGCGGAGGATTTTCACTTGATGGAAAATGTGTCAAATTCAAGCTGTGCAAAGTTGCAAAGTGGTGCAACTTTCGGTCTCCAACTCGTGTGACCAAGTGGACTGTTCCAACATGTTCGAATAGGTATGTTTACGCTAGGCATGGTGCATTTTCGCATCGAAACACATAGAATCACTCCGAGCTATGTTCCATCGGATCGATCCCTTACGGGTCCAAAGTGCAAAATAGCTGCAAACTTCAGCATGCTATTACTTGGATACCGTGACACTTAGAAACTTATCATCTGATCCTACAGAATGGCATAGGGCTCCTTTAGAAAAACCTCTCTCGGTTTTGGCTATCTTGGAGTGGTTTTCTCGTGGTGGAGGATTTTCACTTGATGGAAAATGTGTCAAATTCAAGCTGTGCAAAGTTGCAAAGTGGTGCAACTTTCGCTCTGCAACTCGTGTGACCAAGTAGACTGTTCCAACATGTCCGAATAGGTATGTTTATGCTAGACATGGTATTTTTTTGCACTGAAACACGTGGAATCGCTCCGAGCTATGTTCCACCGGATCGATCCCTTAAGGGTCCAAACTGCAAAATAGCGGCAAACTTCAACATGCTATTACTTGGATACCATGGCACTTAGAAACTTCTTGTCTGATCTTACAAAAAGGCGTTGGGCCCCTCTAGAAAAAAATCTCTCAGTTTTTCTATCTTGGAGTGGTTTTCTCGTGGCGACGGATTTTCATTTGATGGAAAACGTGTCAAATTCAAGCTGCGCAAAGTTGCAGAGTGGTTCAATTTTCACTCTGCAACTCGTGTGACCAAGTGGACTATTCCAACACATTCGAATAGGAATGTTTACGCTAGGCATGGTTCTCTTTCACACTGAAATAAGTGGAATCGCTTCCAGCTATGTTCTACCGGATCGATCCCTTAAGGGTCCAAAGTGCAAAATAGTTGCAAACTTCAGCATGCTATTACTTGGATACCATGACACTTAGAAACCTCTCATCTTATCCTACAGAAATACATTGGGCCCCTCTAGAAAAACCTCTCTCGATTTTGGCTATCTTAGAGTGGTTTTCTCATGGCGGCGGATTTTCACTTGATGTAAAACGTGTCCAATTCAAGTTGTGCAAAGTTGCAAAGTGGTGCAACTTTCGCTCTGCAACTCGTGTGACCAAGTGGACTATTCGAACACGTCTGAATAGGTATGTTTACGATAGGCATGGTCCTTTTTCACACCGATACACGTGGAATCGCTCCGAGCTATGTTCCACCGGATCGATCCCTTAAGGGTCCAAAGTGCAAAATAGCTACAATTTTCAGCATGCTATTACTTGGATACTGTGAGACTTAGAAACTTCTCGTCTGATCCTACAGAAAGGCATTGGGTCCCTCTAGAAAAACCTCTCTCGGTTTTTTCTCTCTTGGAGTGGTTTTCTTGTGGCGGCAGATTTTTATTTGATGCAAAACGTGTCAAATTCAAGCTGTGCAAAGTTGCAAAGTGGTGCAACTTTCGCTCTGCAACTCGTGTGACCAAGCAGACTGTTCCAACACATTCGAATATGTATGTTTACGCTAGGCATGGTCCTTTTTCGCACTGAAACACGTGGATTTTCTCCGAGCTATGTTCCATCGGATCGATCCCTTAAGGGTCCAAAGTGCAAAAGAGCTGCAAACTTCAGCATGCTATTACTTGGATACCGTGACACTTAGAAACTTCTCATCTGATCCTAACGAAAAGGCGTTGGGTTCCTCTAGAAAAACCTCTCTCGATTTTTCCTATCTTGGAGTGGTTTTCTCGTGGGGGCGGATTTTCACTTGATGGAAAACATGTCAAATTCAAGATGTGCAAAGTTGCAAAGTGGTGCAACTTTCGCTCTGCAACTCGTGTGACGAAGGGGACTGTTCCAACATGTCCGAATAGGTATGTTTATGCTAGGCATGGTCCTCTTTCGCACCGAAACACATGGAATCGCTCTGAGCTATGTTCCACCAGATCAATCTCTTAAGGGTCCAAAGTGCAAAATAGCTGCAAACTTCAGCATGCTATTACTTGGATACTGTGACACTTAGAAACTTTTCGTCTAATCCTACAGAAAGCGTTGGACCCCTCTAGAAAAACCTCTCTCGATTTTGGCTGTTTAAAGTTGCAAAGTGGTGCAACTTTCGCTATGCAACTCATGTGACCAAGTAGACTATTCCAACACGTGCGAATAGGTATGTTTACGCTAGGCATGGTCCTCTTTGGAGGCGAAACACATGGAATCGCTCTGAGCTATGTTCCACCAGATCGATCCCTTAAGGGTCCAATGTGCAAAATAGCTGCAAACTTCAGCATGTTGTTACTTGGATACCGTGACACTTAGAAACTTCTCGTCTGATCCTACAGAAATTCATTGGGCCCCCTCTAGAAAAAATTCTCTTCGTTTTGGCTATTTTCGAGAGGTTTTCTTGTGGCGGCAGATTTTCACTTGATGGAAAACGTGTCAAATTCAAATTGTGCAAAGTTGCAAAGTGGTGCAACTTTCGCTGTGCAACTCGTGTGACCAAGAGGACTGTTCCAACATGTCCGAATAGGTATTTTTACACTAGGCATGGTCCTCTTTCACATTGAGACACGTGGACTCGCTTCGAGCTATGTTCCACCGGATCGATCACTTAAGGGTCCAAAGTGCAAAATAGTTGCAAACTTCAGCATGCTATTACTTGGATACCGTGACACTTAGAAACTTTTCGTTTGATCCTACAGAAACAAGTTGGGCCCCTCTAGAAAATCCTCTGCTTGTTTTGTCTATCTTGGAGTGGTTTTCTTATGGTGGCGGATTTTCACTTGATGGAAAACGTGTCAAATTCAAAAAGTGCAAAGTTGCAAAGTGGTGCAACTTTTGCTCTGCAACTCGTGTGACCAAGCGGACTATACCAACACGTCCGAATAGGTATGTTTATGCTAAGAATGGTCATTTTTCACACTGAAACATGTGGAATCGCTTCGAGCTATGTTCCACCGGATCGATCCCTTAAGGGTCCAAAGTGCAAAATAGCTGCAAACTTCAGCATGCTATTACATGGATACCGTGACACTTAGAAAATTCTCGTCTGATCCTACAGAAAGGCATTGGGCCCGTCTAGAAAAATGTATATCGGTTTTGGTTGTTTTGAACTGGTTTTTTCTCATGGCGGAAAATTTTCACTTGATGGAAAACGTGTCAAATTAAAGCTATGCAAAGTTGCAAAGTGGTGCAACTTTCGCTCTGCAACTCGTGTGACCAAGCGGACTATTCCAACACGTTCGAATAGGTATGATTACGCTAGGCATGGTCCTTTTTTGCACCGAAACATGTGGAATCGCTCCGACCTATGTTACACCGGATCGATCCCTTTAGGGTCCAAAGTGCAAAATAGCTAAAAAATTCAACTTGCTATTACTTGGATACCGTGACACTTAGAAATCGTCTAATACAACAAAATGATGTTGGGTCCCTCTAGAAAAACCTCTCTCGGTTTTGGCTATCTTGGAGTGGTTTTCTCATGGCGGTGAATTTTCCTTTGATGGAAAACATGTCAAATTCAAGCTGTCCAAAGTTGCAAAGTGGTGCAAATTTCGCTCTGCAACTCGTGTGACCAAGCGGACTATTCCAACACATCCAAATAGGTATGTTTACGTTAGGCATGTTCCTCTTTCGCACAGAAACACGTTGAATCACTTCGAGCTATGTTCCACCGGATCGATCCCTTAAGGGTCCAAAGTGCAAAATAGCTGCAAACTTTAGCATACTATTACTTGGATATCGTGACACTTAGAAACTTCTCATCTAATCCTACAAAAAGGCGTTGGGTCCCTCTAGAAAAACCTCTCTCGATTTTGGCTATCTTGGTGTGGTTTTCTCATGGTGGCGGATTTTCACTTGATGGAAAACGTGTCAAATTCAAACTGTGCAAAGTTGGAAAGTGGTGCAACTTTCGCTCTGCAACTCATATGACCAAGCAGACTGTTCCAACACATCTGAATAGGTATTTTTAAGCTAGGCATGGTCCTCTTTTGCACTGAAACACGTGGAATCGCTCTGAGCTATGTTCCACCGGATCGATCCCTTAAGGGTCCAAAGTGCAAAATAGCTCCAAACTTCAACATGCTATTACTTGGATACCATGACACTTAGAAAATTTTCATTTGATTCTATAGAAAGGCGTTGGACCCCTCTAGAAAAACCTCTCTTGATTTAGGCTATCTTGGAGTGGTTTTCTCATGGCGACGGATTTTCACTTGATGGAAAACGTGTCAAATTCAAGCTGTGCAAAGTTGCAATTGGTGCAACTTTTGCTCTGCAACTCGTGTGACCAAGCCGATTATTCCAACACATTTGAATAGGTATGTTTATGCTAGGCATGGTCCTTTTTTGCACTGAAACACGTGGAATCGCTCCGAGCTATGTTCCACTGGATCGATGCCTTAAGGGTCCAAAGTGCAAAATAGCTGCAAATTTCAGCATGCTATTACTTGGATACTGTGACACTTAGAAACTTATCGTCTCATGCTACAAAAATATGTTGGGCCCTTCTAGAAAAACCTCTCTCGGTTTTGGCTATCTTGGAGTGGTTTTCTCGTGGCGGCGGATTTTCACTTGATGGAAAACGTGTCAAATTCAAACTGTGCAAAATTGCGAAGTGGTGCAACTTTCGCTCTGCAACTCGCATGACCAAGCAAATTGTTTCAACATGTTCGAATACATATTTTTACACTAGGAATGGCTCATTTTCACACCGAAACAAGTGGAATCGCTCTGAGCTATGTTCCGCCGGATCAATTCCTTAAGGGTCCAAAGTGCAAAATAGCTGCAAACTTCAGCATGCTATTACTTGGATACCGTGACACTTAGAAACTTTCTCGTTTGATCTTACGAAAAGGCGTTGGGCCCCTCTAGAAAAACCTCTCTCGGTTTTGGCTATCTTGGAGTGATTTTCTCATGGCGGTGGATTTTCACTTGATGGAAAACGTGTCAAATTGAAGCTGTGCAAAGTTGCAAAGTGGTGCAACTTTCGCTTTGCAACTCGTGTGACCAAGTGAACTATTCCAACATGTCCGAATAGGTATGTTTACGCTAGGAATGGTCCTTTTTTGCACCGAAACACGTGGAATCACTCTGAGCTATGTTCCATCGGATCGATCCCTTAAGGGTCCAAAGTACAAAATAGCTGAAAACTTCAGCATGCTATTACTTGGATACCGTGACAATTAGAAACTTCTCGTCTAATCCTACAAAAAGATGTTGGTCCCCTCTAAAAAAACCTCTCTTAGTTTTGGCTATCTTGGAGTGGTTTTCTCATGGCGGCGGATTTTCACTTGATGGAAATGTGTCAAATTCAAGCTGTGCAAAGTTGCAATGTGGTGCAACTTTCGCTCTGCAACTCATGTGACCAAGTGGACTGTTCCAACACGTCCGAATAAGTATGTTTACGCTAGGCATGGTCCTCTTTTGCTCCGAAACACTTGGAATCACTCCGAGCTATGTTCCACCGGATCGATCCCTTAAGGGTCCAAAGTGCAAAATAGCTGCAAACTTCAGCATGCTATTACTTGGACACCGTGACACTTAGAAATTTCTCATTTGATCCTACAGAAAGGAATTTGACCCCTCTAGAAAAATCTCTTTCGATTTCAGCTATCTTGGAGTGGTTTTCTCGTGGGGGTGGATTTTCACTTGCTGGAAAACGTGTCAAATTCAAGTTGTGCAAAGTTGCAAAGTGGTGCAACTTTCGCTCTGCAACTCATGTGACCAAGCGGACTATTCCAACACGTCCGAATAGGTATGTTTACGCTAGGCATGGTCCTTTTTCACACCGAAACACGTGGAATCACTCCGTGCTATGTTCCACTACATCGATCCCTTAAGGGTCCAAAGTGCAAAATAGCTGCAAACTTCAACATGTTATTACTTGGATAGCGTGACACTTAGAAACTTTTCGTCCAATCCTACGAAAAGGAGTTGGATCCCTCTAGAGAAACCTCTCTCGATTTTGGCTATCTTGGAGTGGTTTTCTCATGGCGGCGGATTTTCACTTGATGGAAAACGTGTCAAATTGAAGCTGTGCAAAGTTGCAAAGTGGTCCAACTTTCGCTCTGCAACTTGTGTGACCAAGCAAACTATTCCAACACATCTGAATAGGTATGTTTATGCTAGGAATGGTCCTCTTTCACACCGAAACACGTGGAATCACTCCGAGCTATGTTCCACCGGATCGATCCCTTAAGGGTCTAAAGTGCAAAATGGCTGCAAACTTCAGCACATGATATTACTCAAATGCCGTGATGGTTAGAAACTTCTCGTCTGATCCTATAGGATCGTGTTGAGCCTGTCTACAAAAACCTCTCTCGGTTTTGGCTATCTCGGAGTTGTTTTCCAGTGGTAGCGGATTTTCACTTGATGGAAAAAGCATCAAATGCAAGCAGTGCAAAGTTTCAGAGTGGTGCAACTTTCGTTCTGCAACTTGTGTGACTAAGTGGACTATTCCAACATGTCCAAATAGGTATGTTTATAGTAGGCATGGTCCTCTTTTGCACTAAAACACATAGAATTTTTTTGAGCTATGTTCCACCGGATCGATCCCTTAGGTTGGAGGAGTCTTAAGTTGCAAATTTGTAAGTTGCTTAAAACAACAAATTTGAAATGTTATTGAATGGCCCACTTAGCACTCATTGCATATAAGTGATGCTCACAAAGGTGAGGCACTAGGCCTTCCCGGGAGGTCACCCATTCCAGTATACTCCAGCTCAAGCACTTAACCACGAAGTTTTTTCCCCAAGAAGGCACAGTGGAAAAGGCAGAATCTAGTGTACTTTTGATGAGTGGAAAGGAATTCCTAAGAGACATGAAGGAGGAAGAAGGAGTTTTCTATGCAATCATGTTGAAGCCAAAGGAGGAGGAGTCACCCAGTCAGCTACCTATGACAACAGAGGTGAAGCAACTATTGTATCAGTTCAGGGATATCATTTGTGAAGGCACACCAGCTACACTACCACCTAAGAGGGCAATCAGTCATCAAATTGACTTCGTACCAGGAGCAACATTTCCTAACAACGATGCATACAAAATGACACTAGAGCAGAACAAGGAGAGAGCAAGGAAAGTTCAAGAACTTTTGGACCAAGGCTTGATCAGGAAAAGCATAAGACCATGTGTTGTTCCAGTGGTGTTGGCACCTAAGAAGGGAGATAAGTGGAGAATGTGTATTGATTCTAGGGCCATAAATAGGATAACCATTAGATATAGGTTTCCTATTCCTAGTATAGAAGACTTAATGGAATGTTTAGGGGGTGCTAAGTACTACTGCAAGATTGATATGAAAAGTGGCTACTATTAGATTAGGATGAAAGAGGGAGATGAATGGAAGTCAACTTTTAAAACCACAAAGGGGTTATATGAATGGTTAGTAATGCCATTCAGGCTTAAAAATGCACCTAGCACTTTTATGAGGGTGATGAATGAGGTCTTGAAGGACTTTATAGGAGTCTTTGTGGTAGTCTACTTAGATGATATCCTCATCTTTAGCAAAACAAAAGAAGAACATATGAAGCACCTAGAACTTGTGTTGAAGAAACTTCAAGAGGAGAAGCTCACCATAAATCTTGATAAATAGGGTACTTGGTAACTTGTTGAGGTGTCTAACTAAGGAGTATGGACAAGGATGGGAACAAGTCATTTCACAAGCATAATTTGCCTAAAATGATAGCACAAACAGGTCTACTGGTAAGAGCCCATTTGAAATTGTATATGGGTTACATCCAAGGGGTGTACTTGAGCTAAGAGACCTAAAAGGTTATGAAGGAATCAGTGGAAATGTTGATGATTTTGCTCAATCAATGAGAGAGGTTCATGAGCAGGTAAAGAAGACATTAATGGATGCTAACCAGAAGTTGAAGGCTAAAAGAGATGAAGGGAAGAGAGATCTACAATTTGAAATAGGTGATTTGTTGATGGTATACTTGAACAAGGCAAGAATATAGAAAGGCATACCAAGTAAGCTGCAGATGAAAAGGATAGGGCCATGTAAAGTGTTGCCTAAGTATGGATCCAATGCATACAAGGTGGAGTTACCCAAGGAGATGTCCATTTCACCTATCTTCAATGTGAAGGACTTGGTGAAGTATAAAGGACTAGAAATGGATGAGGAACAGTATAGTGTTGAGGTGAGTAAGGATGTGGATGAACTCAAGGTACTTGATCAGATCAGACCACAAGTGGACAAGATTTTAGACTCAAGGGTGAAGAAGAAGACTAGGCACAAGACATACATGGAGCACCTAGTGGAGTGGAGACATCAACCAGAGTCAGAGGCTACTTGGATAGCAGAAAGTGACTTTAAGAAGCATGGAATTAGTGAGGAGCTCTTGACACCACAGGTTCCTTAACTTCTTTGTTGCAGGGGGGAGAATGGTGCAGGAGCACCTTAAGGTCTTTTGGAGAGATCTTTGCAATTTTGGCTTGTAGGTGGTTCTAGCCAACCACCAAGGGAATAAGGACTATGATGTAAAGTCCCAAGAGTGTTTTTGATGATTGAATTGGAAATAGGTTTTTTAGGGGCTTGCGGTTTGGGTAAGTCTTGGACACTGTGAGCATTTTGAGCAATGTTGCCTTGGCTATTTTTCCTAAAAAATGGAAAATGGCATTAATGATGCTCTAAGCCCGACCCAAGGGTCCTAGCACATGGGAGAAAGTTATATAAGGTCAGAAAAATCCTAATACCTGGGTTGGAGGATTTTTTTCACAAATTGAGACTTGGAGAGTACATTTTTGTGATTGAAAGAGAGCAAGTTTTCATTGAATTTATGTGTTTGAGCCTTCATCCAGTCAAGAATGGATTAAAAGGACTTATCTGATGCTTTGATTCTTCCATTTGTGTCACTTAATTACCTTGTGTAGCATTAGATTAGTCATCTAGACCAACTGGTTATCTTTTTGCAAGTTTTTGGTGTTCTTGGTCTCGTTGCTAGTTTAGGCTAGTTTTGTGAATAATGAGTCCCACTTGACTTCCCATGGCTTTCCTATCATGGCCACTTGGAATCAAGTTGTGGAATATGTAAATAGTGTACATATAGGTTTTGGGGTCTTGTTTTACAGGGAAGGTGATGAAATCATCAAGCACTAGGTGAGTGCAAGTGCATTCTGGCTAGTAGCTTGGAGAGGACAACAACAAGGAGAGTTGCTAAATGGATTGGTTTGTGCAAATAAAGAGTATGGGAGTGTAGGCACATGTATCTCAGTCATGTGTGTGCCAGGAGGAGAGCCGAGGAGGTCGTTGAAGCCCTGAAAGAAGGAAAAAGAGCCAAAAACCCTAGGAAGCCTTGAAAATAGGGGGTTTGAGGACAATCATATGTACAGACACTTGTAGGACCTAAGGCTTGGTAAATATTGGAGCCTTGATGGTCAAAAGAAAGAATCTATAAAAAAATTTGGGGGTTGTTAAGACTGTTTGTGAGAAAAGTCAAGAAAACGGGTTCTAGGAGGCCAAATTGGGGCAGAAGGCTACAAGGCCTAAAATTGAGTTTTTCAAGAAAGCGATGGGTAAAAGGTGAAAGAATACAATAATATGGATTAGTGAGGAGAAAAATCAACAAAGGGACAACTAGGATACCCTTCCCCAGCCTTGGAGTGGTTAGGACACTTTGGGTCAGTGTGGAGGCCAAGGAAGCTTAGTGGTGGATTGGGAGTGATGGAGAAGAATTTGAAATTGATGGAGAGTCTTACGTGGTGAGAGGGGTTTAGGAGTGATCCCTAAGTAGGGTAGAGAGGAATACCCTAGGAAGACAAGAGAATAGGTCTTGGGAAGAGCAAGAGTGCTCTTAAGGGATAGGACTCCCCATCACTTTAGCTCATGAAGGTCATGAGACAACCATTAATGGGGAGTGGATACATGAAGAACTGATGGAGAATGATAATGGCTTCAGACTTGCTCTAAAGGATTTTTTTTTTGTTTCAATGATGCAAGAGGTTTTGGTTTCACTACCAAAATGAGCCTACGAAGAATGCATGTGAAACTCCTTTTGACCTTGAGGGTGTACTTACTCCATCTCAAGGATCATGCATTGAGGATGACATAGATCAATGCTAGGGCTAACCAATTAATAATTATACACGTGAATAAGTCAAACATGTACATGTCAATAAGGGAACTACAAGTACTCATAAACATGTAAGCCTTAAAATGTATACACACGAATACATAGTATAGACAAATTAAAACAAAGTATATGCACGAATACAAGGTATATGCATGAAAACAAGTAAACCACAAAGTATACACTTGAATGCACGTAAGTCACAAAGTATACACGTAAGTTGTAAAGTATACACTTGAATATACGTAACTCATATCTATTGAACCATCAATTTAGAATGCAAATATGGACATGCATCGAAAAAAGATATTTGTATTAACCAAATAGCCATGTAGGCATACATAAATATATGTTGATATAAGTATGAAATATATGTACAAAATAGCCATATAGGCTTACGAGAATGCCATCTAGGCATACAATGTCAAATATGTCCAATAAAAAATATGTACAAAACTGCCATGCAGGCATACAATAAAGAACTCTGAAATCAAAAGTCATTGCTCTCCATGCCTAGGAAATACAATCTTTCCCTTTCCTTTTCGCTCGTATGGCGATAGGTCTGTCACTCATTTTTGATGCGCTCGTGGAGTGCTCCTGTTACTCCTCCTAGGGTTTAGTTCATGGTGAAGTTTTAACTGTTACAATAAGAAGTAAAGACATGAATATATAGAAATTACATTATAAAAATGATATATTTGACAAAATAATCACTTACAGCCATCTTACGATCTCTCTCCATGAGGGAAATATCCTCATGCCCATGCTCAGGCATGCTCAAGCCCTATATAAACCATACAAATAGACAAAAACTACTTGAATCAATAATGATTTGATTTCTTACTAACTAACATCTATAACAACAAATGTAAATTAAAATTTACTAATTTGCGTCATACCTCTTTTGTCAGAGCCATCGAGGATTGTATAGCAGATGTCACACCAATATCCATTGCCCTCATCACATTCGAAGGTGCATCCTCTCACAACAATTGAAAATAAAACAATAAATTATTCAACGTAATCAACGATGTGCATGTATAAACTACACAAATCTATTAAGTACTTGATTCATTAGTTAAACTCTTTATTCTATTACCTGCGTGAAGGTTTGAGTAAATCCACTGCCACTAGGAAGTGTTCCATCAAAACCTCCAATATTAGTCTGTTCAACATCCAAAATTGCATATTAAATTACCATTTGTAAAAAAATGCCATTAATATGCAATAAACTTATAATTGTTTACTAGTTACATACCCTAGCGGTAGGTGTACTACAAAAATAGGTTGGTGGGGGGCCGGTGTATCTAGTCTCAACACAGTGACCCTGCAATTTTATTAAAATCATAAAACATTTTTAGTTAATCTTGCATTTCAAAATCAAAATTTAATAAATTAAATTCAATGAACACATGCACTAACTTTTACTTGACTATCAATGCCATATGCCTCATGCAAAATGTCAGCTGTCCTCTCCATCTCCATAGCTACAGAAGGATCCTGTGTACCAGTCTCTTGAGGGTTGATGGGGTTATGTGAAAAAGTAGCCCCGCAAGATTGACACACATGTGTTCAAAGACCACCACTAGAAGACTCTCCTGGATAGCGTTGTAGAATAGGGCTAGTATGATGGATGACACTCTGGGTCAAAGTGTTGATTGCCTGCAATATCTCTATGTCAAAACTTTCCTTCACGACGGAAGGCATAACAATGTGCTCATGAGGTGGCCTAGCGAGAGCTCATCTACCTTGCCGCGTAGGATCCGACTGTGCACCAGGTCTATCCTGAGCTGACCCCCCACCTCTCCCCTCGAAATACCTCATATCAAAATAATTTGGGATTTTGTTCAATATGAACTCACTATATAGTTTCCTAAGGAAATATTTCGAGACCTCGCAATTGTTGCACGGTGGGTAATCGAAGACCATGTACCATCTATCATAAAATCGCTCCTTCATTTGTTGGTGGTGGCACCAATGGATAGGAAACCTCTTCGCATTGAGGGTAAGATTTTGATTTGTGCGTGGGTCGGTGAATAATGAGCACAAATCACCTTTTGTTATTTTTAAATCTTTCACATCCTTGTATGATAGTTTATTTGCATAATACTCCCTAGCCGCCTGCCTCCTATCTTCCCATCTAGTTATTTTTTTGCTAATTGAATCTACGTTTGTTAACATATCTTTCAATGAATTTGCTAGGGTCATTCTTTCTGTGGTTGAGCCATTTGGATTACTCAACCTATTGATCAAATCCTTAATTTGTTTTTTTTTGTTCTCAATTTCACTCATTAAATTTTGTTGAGTGCCAGGAGGGGGTTGAGTGATTGGTGGAGGAGGTTGATGTTGTGGTTGATTTTGATCTTGAGGATTTGGTTGGTCCTCCTGTTGAGGATTTTGAGGGTTTGCAGGTTGATTTGCATCTCCTAAAAATTCAAACAAATAGATATCAAATTCAACCTAAAACTAACAAATTCAAAACAAAAAACATAGAATCCTTACCTCTTACAGCTCCTCATCATTGTGGCGCCATCGTTGCGAAGAAATTTGGATTCTTGGTGAAGAAATTCTTCTCCTAGAACGCGAGTACAATATTTTGGGGTTTTTGGCCACGGGTGCAACAAAAAAACCAGTCGAAATGCAAATGAGAGATTTGCATTTGTTTTTTTGCTTTTAATAGTAGATAACACAAGTGCGTTATAACGCTCTCATGTTATTGCTTTGTAGTTGTAGCCACCGGGACCTTTCCTAGGTTTAACGGAAGACATAACGTGAGCACATTATAACGCGCTCGTATTATGGTTTTCAACATTTTTTTTTGAGGGTGTCCACGGAATTGCTACCCATTTCCATGCACCTGCCCCAATGGTGAAAAATATAGCATGCTAGGTTCTAGAAAAAGAGTTAACCTAAAATATACTTTTAGGACGTCTGTGGATTCACAAAATGCAGGCAGTACCTTCGACCTATCACCAATGTTTGAAATTTCCAATTAATGGACAAGAGTTGACTATATCAACAGATTATAACAATCCTCAACATTGTAACACACTTAGAACTTCTGAAGACACCTTTGTGCCTCACAATAGCGAAGCATGCACTTCAAATTTATTAGATGGTGAAAAACCTCCAAACATTACACCCAAGTGGGTGGAGAAAAAGGATAAATCAAAAGATACAAGTGTTGTTGAATCTACATTAACAGACAATAGGGATCCTCTAAATTCTCTATCACAAAAATTCCAAGAAAAGGTCCAGCTAACAGACAAAGGCATGGGACAATATTCTATTGAGCAGTCTCTTAATCTTTCACAATTGATGCCATCTCCAAAGTCATATGGAAAACCATCACAACCTACCATGGTTCTAGAGGAAAGATTTGTGAAAGTCAGTACTATAAAGGATGAATCAGAAGACAAAGCTCGATTGGTTGTACAAAGATGAAGAAACATCGACATCAACAAACATCAACATTGAGATAGATAAGTATGGTAAAGGAAAGGATATTTTAGCAAAAAATGGGTTATGAAGGACAGGGACGTGTTGGAAAAAGGAAAGAAGGCATCGTAGAACCCATTCATCCTCTTAATCTTTATTCAAAGGATAAGACAGGACTGGGTTAGTCAGAAGAAGAAAAACAAGAAATGACTAAGGCAGTTGAAAGAATCCTTCAAGTAAGAGATAGCTCTGAAACAGATTCTAATGAATATGAATGGGATCTATATTTTGATATATCTTACACAGATGTCCAAATTGATGTCATAAAACAATATGCACCTACACTTGAGGAGGGATAGAGCTCAGGGTCTAGACCACTTGTATTAGAATCACAACATATCGATGACTCAAATGAGGATGAACAAACATCGAGTGAACTAGATAATCTCGAGGAAAGTGACATCATTGACCTCAACATCCCTATTGAAAACTCTAACGACATAACTATCTGAAACCTTACTTTCATTGACCCAAGTCATTCTGATGACTTCCTACCCTTAGTCCATCCCAAACTTATCGACTGGGAACCCATTAGACCTGTAAATGTACCCATATTTGTAAATGATGATGCTATCATAAATTTCCTTTGTTGTGACGAACCTGATACAAGTTCTATCCATAAATCTCATAACAATGCGGTTCGACAAGAGGCTGTCAAATCTTCCAGTTGCAAAAATTAAAAAAAGAACAATGGATCTAACGGTGAAAACCATTCTATGGCAACATTAGATTTTGAAAAAGGAAAAATAAAGAACGCATCGAATGGTGAAAACCTCTTTGAGGCACTAAAAGATGGGAGATTTGACACCCTTCTGGAGCATTATCATGAAAGGTCATCAGTTCTAGTGGAGCCTACACAGTCTGTAAACATTAGTACAAAAGAAAGAGAAAATATTTTACATCTGGTAGAATTTATGACAGAATAAGAAAGACCTGAATTTATCAAATTCTTTGAAGAAAGAAGCATTAAATTTGCTTGGTCATACTCCGATATGCCAAGTTTAGACCCAAATCTTTTAATGCATCATTTGTCTTTGCCTATTGGAATCAAACTTGTAAAACAAAAATTAAGAAAGATGCATCCACATATCGCATTGATGGTAAAAGCTGAGCTGAAGAAGTTATTGGATGCAGGATTCATTAGGTCTATTGATTATGCCGAATGGATATCAAATATTGTACCTGTATCAAAGCTGGATAATAGTATCGAGATATGTACATATTTCAGGGATCTAAATAAGGCATGCCCCAAGGATGATTTCCCCTTGCCTAATATTAACATCATTGTGCATTTAACAATAGGGCATGCCATGTTATCAATAATGGATGGTTTCTTCAGCTACAACCAAATCAAGATAGCACTAGAAGATCAGGAGAAAATTGCATTCACATGTCCATGGGGAACCTTTTGCTGGAATGTCATGTCCTTCGGGTTGAAAAATGCAGGGGAAACTTATCAAAGAGAAATGACCACTATCTTCCATGATATGATGCATACCTTTATGGAGGATTACATGGATGATATTCTAGCTAAGTCATATTCTAGAGAAGGACATCTAGATATCCTGGGAAAATTTTTCACAAGGCTAGAAAAGTTCAATGTCAGACTAAACCCTAAGAAATGTGTCTTTGGGGTTACATCAGGAAGACTCTTAAGATACATAGTATCAGAGAAAAGGTATTGAAGTAGATCCATAAAAGGTAAAGGCAATAATGGAAATGCCACCACCTAGAAACATTAGTCAACTAAGGTCACTACAAGGAAGGCTACAATCAATCAGGAGATTTATCTCCCAGTTGGTAGACAAAAGTCACCCATTTAATCATCTATTGCATAAGAATGTTGTGTTCAAATGGGATCAAGGGTCTGGAACAAATTTCAACCAAATAAAGCAATATCTAATGTCACCACCTATTCTCATGCCACCTACAGAAGGAAGACCTTTAATACTATACATTGCAACAACACATATTTCTTTAGGAGCACTATTGGCACAAGAAGATAATGAAGGAAGGGAACAAGCCATTTACTATATCAGTAGAACTTTGAATGGATATGAAATAAATTATACCTTCATTGATAAATCTTGTTTGGCAGTGGTATTTTCTACCCAACAGTTGCGACATTACATGTTGAGTCATAGAATCAGGCTCATAGAAAAAATTGACCCATTAAAATATATACTTAGTAAGGCTTCTTTAACAGGTAGACTGGCCAAATGGGTCATGCTTTTAAATGAGTTTGATATTCAGTATGTGGAACGAAGAGCCATCAAAGGTCAAGTGATCACCAAAAAATTAGCCGAAGCTCCTTTAACTGATGATCATCGTATGACAATGGAGTTTCCTGATGCAGACATTCTTACAGTAACAACACAACAATGGATACTTTACTTTGATGGATCCTATACACCAAGAGGATCTGGTGCACAAATATTTTTCATTACACCCCAAGGACACACCATCCCAAAGTCTTATAGACTAATTTTTCCATGTACCAATAATGTGGTAGAGTATGATGCATTAATCATTGGCGACAAAGTGGAAATTGAATGGAAAATCACAGAGTTACAAGTATATGGGGATGAAATTCTCAACTAGTCATTTATAAAGTAAATGACGAATATCAGATGAAAGATGAGAATTTGATACCTTATAAGCAGCTGATAGATGATCTCAGACAATAATTTGTCAATATCAAATTTGAGAAAATTCCAAGGGTAGAAAATAAAGTGGCAGATGCTATGGCGACAATTGCTTCTCTTTTGCAATTACCAGAGAAACATGGTCATTATGAGTTTATGGTAGAACAAGTATCTAATCCTTCAGATTATAATAGTTAAGAATCCAAAACCATATAACATTTAGATGTCATTGAATCCTCCATCTATGAAAAGACCTATGCATACCTAAAAGACAACAACCTTCCTCCCGATTTTCCCAAAAACTAAAAACACAACTTCATCCGCTAGTCTACCTGACATACTTTAATCGCCGACATACTTTACTATCGAGGTCTAGATGGTACTCTCTTTCGATTTTTAGAACATAATGAATTTGAGATAGCCTTACGTGAGGTTCATAAAGGTATTTGTGGAACTCATTCAAGTGGTATAACTCTAGAAAAGAAACTCCTTCGTTTAGGGTATTACGGGCCAAGTATGGAGAAGGAGTCTTATCAATTTGTCAAGAAGTGCGAAAAGTGTTAGATTCATAGTAATTTGATCCACGCACCAGCTCAAGAATTACACCCATTCACATCAACATGGCCCTTTTTTCAATGGGGACTGGATCTGGTAGAAAAAATAAATCCATCTTCATCCAATGGACACAAGTTCATAATCACAATGATAGAATATTTTACAAAATGGATAGAAGTAGTTCCTCTCACAACTATCACTGGAAAACGGATCTCATCTTTCATATTAAACTACATAATCTGTCGGTATGGCATACCTCAATCCATTATCTTATCATTGATAATGGACGACCATTTAAAAACCAGGATGTCTAGGAATTGTGTGAAAAATTTCATATCCAACATCATTTCTCAACACCGTATTATCCTCAGGAAAATGGTCAAGCTGAGGCCTCTAACAAGAAAATTCCAAAAATACTCAATAAAATGGTTAACGATGTTGGACGTGATTGGCATGTTCAGCTTAATCCTACACTATGGGCCTACAAAACCAACCTCAAAACACCAACAGGAGCTACACCACATGCCTTGGTATATGGATTAGAGGCCATACTACCCATTGAGGTAGATATTCCATCACTTTGTGTCACTAAAGGGAATCATTTCAGATGAGGATTATAGAGTGTCTAGGCTTCCAGAACTGGAACTGTTGGATGAGCGTCGTCAACAAGCTGTCAATCATCTAACGACATACCAATAGAGAATGTCCAGGAGCTACAATCATAGGGTAAAACCTCGAATCTTTCAGGTTGGTGATTTGGTCCTAAAAGAGAACCCTAGAAATTAGAAAAATAAAGAAAATAAAGGGAAGTTTGAATCTAATTGGCTAGGTCCCTTTGTCATCATACCAGTTTATAGATCAGGCGCTTATCAACTATCAACATCTGAAGGGGATTTTTTTGATGAACCTCTCAATAGTATCCATCTATCTTAGAAGATACTACACCTGAATCACCTAGTACATGTTTTAAAATTTTTTCCTTGATGAAAACCCGACAAACAGGTGTCTTGGTAACAGAAAAATACAAAAAAATAAAATAATAATAAATAAAAAAGTGCAATAAAAACATATAGTGAAAACCTTGAAACAGGCGCTATTTGTGATTTAACCAGATTTTCCATCTATTGATACATGTCATGGTTGTTACTTTCACCATCACTTTGCATCCATTATCATATCATTGCAAATAGTCATGTCTCACCCTAGCTTGAGGGCAACATCTACACATCACTGGGGGCAATAAAACAACAAGCTTAGCAAAAAAACAACAAAAACAATGATCGAAATTCAACCAACATGGAACATCAATCACTATCAGAAACACTTTGGACATCCACATATGACAACAAAAAAATTAGAAACAGGTCAAAAGAGTCAGTCTCAAAAAGTTAAAAAAAAACACGAGTCTGTGTCAGTCGAACTACATGGTCTCTGCATGTATAACGTAGGCAAGGCTAATCTTTGATCAGCTCCCGAGGCCCCTAGGATAGGTCATTAGGTTAGGTTTGGTCCAAAATCTTGAAAAACAACAAAAATATCACAAAATCAGGATGGATGATCTAATCTGAATAATGATTGAAACACTTTAAGTAAAGGTTGGATATTGTTATATTTTCTATTATTTTGCTATCATTTCTTTGGAGTAACTCAATGATGTAATGAACTAGAGAAGCTAGGAAGAAGAATGGTATTTTCATTTGTCTTTTGTTTGTGAATTAATTATTTAATGTGTGCATTGTCGTGGGATGTGCTCTACAAATGTATCACTAATGAGATTCATAATTCACACACGAAAATAAT
>CM021103.1:112002003-112051164 GCA_007115665.2 Sequoiadendron giganteum
TATAAAAAGAGTTAACCTACATTATACTCTTAGGACTTTCATGGATTCATAAATGCAGGCAGTACCTTTGACCTATCACCAGTGTTTGAAATTTACAATTGATGGACAAGAGGTGACTATATCAACAGATTATAACAATCCTTAACATTGTACAACATACTAAAAAATTCTCAAGACACCTTTATGCCTCACAATAGGGAAGCATGCATTTCAAATTCATCAGATGGTGAAAAAAATCCAA
Source organism: Sequoiadendron giganteum (assembly GCA_007115665.2). Taxonomy (NCBI): domain Eukaryota; kingdom Viridiplantae; phylum Streptophyta; class Pinopsida; order Cupressales; family Cupressaceae; genus Sequoiadendron; species Sequoiadendron giganteum. The sequence goes on from CM021103.1 coordinate 112,002,245, forward strand.
ACATTACATCCAAGTGGGTTGAGAAAAAGGATAAATCAAAAGATACAAGTGTTGTTGAATCTACATTAACAGACAATAAGGATCTAAATTCTCTATCACAGAAATTCCAAGAAAAGGTCCAACTAACATACAAAGGCATGGGGCAATATTCTATTGAGCAGTCTCTTAAAATTTCACAATTGATGCCATCTCCAAACTCATATGGACAACCATCAATGATAAAATGACAACCATCACAACCTTCCACTATTCTAGAGGAAAGATTTGGGAAAGCCGATACTATAGAGGATGAATCAAAAGACAAAGCTATTCTCGATTGGTTGTACAAAGATGAAGAAACATCAACAATAACAAACATCAACATCAAGACATATAAGTATGGCAAAGGAAAGGCTATTTTAGAAAAAAATGGGTTATGAAGGACATGGACCTGTTGGTAAAAGGAAAGAAGGCATCGTAGAACCCATTCAGCCTCTTACTCTTTATTCAAAGGATAAGACATGACTGGGTTACTCAAAAGAAGAAAAACAAGAAATGAATAAGAAGGCAGTTGAAAGAATCCTTCAAGTAAGAGATAGCTTTGAAACAAATTCTAATGAATATGAATGGGATCTATATTCTGATGTATCTTACATAGATGTCCAAATTGATGTCATAAAACAATATGCACCTACACGTGAGGAGGGACAGAGCCCAGGGTCTAGACCACTTGTATTCGAATAACAACATATCGATGACTCAAGTGAGGATGAACAAACATCGAGTGAACTAGATAATCTCGAGGAAAGTAACATCAGTGACCTTGACATCCCTAATGACAACTCCGATGACGTAACTGTCTAAACCCTTACTGCCATTGACCCAAATCAATCCGATGACTTCCTGCCCTTAGTCCATCCCGAACTTATCGACTGGGAACCCATTGAACCTATAAATGTACCCATCTTTGCAAATGATGATGCTATCATAAATTTACTTTGTTGTGATGAACCTGATACAAGTTGTATCCATAAATCTCATAACAATGCGGTTCGACAGGAGGGTGTCAAATCTTCTCGTTGCAAAAAAGAACACATGGATCTAATGGTGAAAACCATTATATGGCAGCATTAGATCTTGAAAAAAGAAAAATAAAGAACGCATCAAACGGTGAAAACCTTTCTGAGGCACTGAAAGATGGGAGATTTGACACCCTTCTAGAACATTATCATGAAAGATCCAGTTCTGGTGGAACCTAAACAGTCTGTAAACATTAGCACAGAAGAAAGAGCAAAGATTTTACATCTGGCATAATTTATGATAGAACAAGAAAGACCCGAATTTATCAATTTTTTTGAAGAAGGAAGCATTAACTTTGCTTGGTCATACTCCGATATTCCAGGTTTAGACCCAAATATTTTAATGCATCATTTGTCTTTGCCTACTGGAATCAAACCTGTAAAACAAAAATTAAGAAAGATGCATCCACATATCACATTGATGGTAAAAGCTGAGCTGAAGAAGTTATTGGATGCAGGATTCATTAGGTCTATTGATTATGCCGAATGGATATCAAATATTGTACCTATATCAAAGCCAGATAATAGTATCAAGATATGTATAGATTTCAGGGATCTAAATAAGGCATTCCCCAAGGATGATTTCCCCTTGCCTAATATTGACATCATCGTGGACTTAACAGCAGGGCATGCCATGTTATCAATAATGGATGGTTTCTCTGGCTACAACCAAATAAAGATAGCACAAGAAGATCAAGAGAAAAATGCATTCATATGTCCATGGGGAACCTTTTTCTGGAATGTCATGCCCTTCGGGTTGAAAAATGCAGGGGAAACTTATCAAAGAGAAATGACTACTATCTTCCATGATATGATGCATACCTTTTTGGAGGATTACGTGGATGATATTCTAGCTAAGTCATATTCTAGAGAAGGACATCTAGATATCCCGGGCAAAAGTTTCACAAGGCTAGAAAAGTTCAATGTCAGACTAAACCCTAAGAAATGTGTCTTTGGGGTTACATCAACAAAACTCTTAGGATACATAGTCTCAGAAAAAGGTATTGAAGTAGATCCAACAAAGGTAAAGGAAATAATGGAAATGCTACCACCCAGGAACATCAGTCAACTAAGGTCACTACAAGGAAGGCTACAATCAATCAGGAGATTTATCTCTCAGTTGGTAGACAAAAGTCACCCATTTAATCATCTATTGCATAAGAATGTTGTGTTCAAATGGGATCAAGGGTGTGAAACAGATTTCAACCAAATAAAGAAATATTTGATGTTGCCACCTATTCTCATGCCACCTACAGAAGGATGACCTTTAATACTATACATTGCAACAATGAATATTTCTTTAGGAGCACTGTTGGCACAAGAAGATTATGAAGGAAGGGAAGAAGCCATTTACTACATCAGGAAAACTTTGAATGGCTATGAAATAAATTATACCTTCATTGAGAAATATTGTTTGGTGGTGGTATTTTCTATCCAAAAATTGTGGCATTACATGTTGAATCACACCATCAGGCTCATAGCAAAGATTGACCCATTAAAATATCTACTCAGTAAGGCTGCTTTAACAAGTAGACTGGCCAAATGGGTTATGCTTTTAAGTGAGTTTGATATTTAGTATGTGGAAAGGAGAGCCATCAAAGGTCAAGTGATCACCAAAGAATTAGCCGAAGCTCCTTTAACTGATGATCGTCCTATGACAATGGAGTTTCCTGATGCAGACATTCTTACGGTAACAACACAACAATGGATACTTTACTTTGATGGATCATATACACAAAGAGGATCTGGTGTAGGAATTTTGTTCATTACACCCCAAGGACACACCATCCCAAAGTCTTATAGACTAATGTTTCCATGTACCAATAATGTGGCAGAGTATGAGGCATTAATCATTGGTGTAAAAGTGGCAATTGAATGGAAAATCAAAAAGTTACAAGTATATGGGGATTCTCAGCTAGTCATTTATCAAGTAAATGATGAATATCAAATGAAAGATGAGAAGTTGATGCCCTATAAGCAGGTGATAGATAATATCAAACAATAATTTGTCAATATAAAATTTGAGCAAATACCAAGGGCAGAAAACAAAGTGGTAGATGCTATGGTGACAATTGCTTCTCTTTTCCAATTACCAGAGAAACATGGTCATTATGAATTTATGGTAGAGCAAGTATCTAATACTTCTTATAATAGTTCAGAATCCCAAACCATAAACCATTTAGATTCCATTGAAACCTCCATTTATGGAAAGACCTATGCATACCTAAAAGACAACATCCTTCCTCCCGATCTTTCCAGAAATAAAAATGACAACTTCATCCGCCAATCCGCTTGACATACTTTAATCGCCGACATACTTTACCATCGAGGTCTAGATGGTACTCTTCTCTGATGTTTAGAACATAATGAATCTGAGCAACCTTATGTGAGGTTCATGAAGGTATTTGTGGAACTCATTCAAGTGGTATAACTCTAGCAAAGAAACTCCTTGGTTTAGGGTATTACTGGCCAAGTATGGAGAAGGAGTCTTATCAATTTGTCAAGAAGTGCCAAAAGTGTCAGATTCACAGTAATTTGATCCACACACCAGCTCAAGAATTACACCCATTCACATCAACATGGCCTTTTTTCAATGGGGACTGGATCTGGTAGGAAAGATAAATCCATCTTCATCCAATGGACACAAGTTCATAATCACAATGACAGAATATTTTACAAAATGGATAGAAGTAGTTCCTCTCACAACTATCACTGGAAAACGGATCTCATCTTTCATATTGAACTACATAATCTATCGGTATGGCATACCTCAATCCATTATCACTTGATAATGGATGACCATTTAAAAACCAGGATGTCTAGGAATTGTGTGAAAAATTTCATATCCAACATCATTTCTCAACACCGTATTATCCTCAGGAAATGGTCAAGCAGAGGCCTCTAACAAGAAATTCCAAAAATACTCAAGAAAACGGTTAACGATGTTGGACGTGATTGGCATGTTCAGCTTAATCCTACACTATGGGCCTACAAACCAACATCAAAACACCGAACAGGAGCTACACCATATGCCTTGGTATATGGATCAGAGGCCATACTACCCATTGAGGTAGAGATTCCATCACTTTGTGTGTCACTAAAGGGAATCATTTCAGATGAGGATTATAGAGTGTCTAGGCTTCCAGAACTGGAACTGTTGGATGAGCGTCGTCAACAAGCTGTCAATCATCTAACGACATACCAATAGAGAATGTCCAGGAGCTACAATCATAGGGTAAAACCTAGAATCTTTCAGGTTGGTGATTTGGTCCTAAAAGAGAACCCTAGAAATCAGAAAACAAAGAAAATAAAGGGAAGTTTGAATCTAATTGGCTAGGTCCCTTTGTCATCATATCAGTTTATGGATCAGGCGCTTATCAACTATCAACACCTGAAGGGGATTTGTTTGATGAACCTCTCAATAGTATCCATCTATCTTAGAAGATACTACACCTGAATCACCTAGTACATGTTTTAAAATTTTTTCCTTGATGAAAACCCGAAAACAGGTGTCAACAGAAAATACAAAAAAATAAAATAATAATAAATAAAAAAGTGCAATAAAAACATATAGTGAAAACCTTGAAACAGGCGCTATTTGTGATTTAACCAGATTTTCCATCTATTGATACATGTCATGGTTGTTACTTTCACCATCACTTTGCATCCATTATCATATCATTGCAAATAGTCATGTCTCACCCTAGCTTGAGGGCAACATCTACACATCACTGGGGGCAATAAAACAACAAGCTTAGCAAAAACACAACAAAAACAATGATCGAAATTCAACCAACATGGAACATCAATCACTATCAGAAACACTTTGGACATCCACATATGACAACAAAAAAAAAAAAAATAGGTCAAAAGAGTTAGTCTCAAAAAGTCAAAAAACATGAGTCTATGTCAGTCAAACTACGTGGTCTCTGCGTGTATAACGTAGGCAGGGCTAATCTTTGATCAGTCCCTAAGGCCCCTAGGATAGGTCATTAGGTTAGGTTTGGTCCAAAATCTCAGAAAACAACAAAAACATCACAAAATCAGGATGGATGATCTAATCTGAATAATGATTAAAAACACTTTAAGTAAAGGTTGGATATGTTGTATTTTTTATTATTTTGTTACCATTTCTTTGGATTAACTCAATGATGTAATGAGCTAGAGAATCTAGGAAGAAGAATGGTATTTTCATTTGTCTATTGTTTATGAATTAATTATTTAATGTGTGAATTATTGTGGGATGTGCTCTACAAATGTATCATTGACGACATTCAGAATTCACACATGAAAATAATTGATCCTTGTCTGTTAACACAAGAATTGCTCAGGTCATCTCAGTTCAATTATACTTAGATTCTTGTGTTCACTTGCAATATCAAAAATCATGAGAGTAATACTCTAGTCATCATTGGTCTAAAATATGCCTTTGATGCTTGTACTCACTTTCAACATTTTTAAAGCTCTATGATGATACAAAACACAAAAAGTACTGTTAAAATGCCAATATTTTTGCGTATAGTTGCATGATAAAATTAGATTGCATTCATAAATATTTTTTTATTTTATTTTTACATATGCAGAGTATGTGTTACAAAATTTTGTAAAAAATTCAAATTGATGATTATCATTTTCTCATAAAAGACTGAGTATACTTGACATAAACAAAAAACATCATCGTAACCATGTAGTTGCATCAACATTTTTCACATTAGAAAGCATTTTCTATTCATCATTCATACATTTTAATCAAATCATTTTGCATTCATCATATCATATTTCTCCATATCATATAAAAGTTCTAAAAGAAAATTTCAAAACTAAATCATATCATTAAATTTTTCATCCATCCACTAATTATTTCTCGCATATCATATCATTGCATTCTCCATTTACATTTTATTATCATTACATCAAGTCATCACATTATCCATTTACATTTTATTATCAATAAATTATTATCATACATTTATTAATTTCATCCATCGATCATCATACATCATACATCCATTCATCATTCATTATTTTATTATTACATCATATTATTGCATTTCCATCAATTCATAATGTATATCATACATAATCTATTTTTTAACATAGGAACATACATCCCATTTGCATCACATCATTACATCTATATTCATGTATAAAGATGATCATCATATAAAGGGAAAAGAATCATGCATCCATACATCGACATCATATATCCATACATCATTCATTAAATAGACCATCATAAACCATAGCATATCACATGATCATCTAGAATCAAGTAAATCGTCACATGGCATGTAGAACATGGTAAATAAATACATCCATAATAAAAATCATAATAGAACACATCATAGATCATAATAGTCTGTTGTGTATCATGTAAATCATATAAAACATCAATGTCAAGTATACAATGAAGTCTGACGTAAGGGAGATCTATCATCAAAATTGGTTGGATCGAAGTATACATCATGTCTCAAAAAAACAACACAAAATCATAACAACATCTAAGATTTGTTGCTGCCAGATGGTGCAGGCATCACAGGACCAGTACCTCCACCACCACTAGACGGACAGGGACCTCTTGGATCTCTGCGAGGTGGCTGGGTCACACCCTCATTGACAGTCCTGGTATGTGTCTTGCCTGACCATGAAGGAGCATAACTCACTCTCCGCTCAACAAGGATTGCATCATGATAACGACCCCTATAAAACTCCGCCTCTCGACCAACATGAAGAACCCCCCTCATATAATCACCAACACTAGTACCATCGACAATCTACTGTAAAGTATTTGCAGTCACATGTGCCCGCTCTGCGATCTGCCTGGCACTATCCCTCTCTGTCGTCAGTGTGGCAATCTACATCTGTGTAGTTGCCAACTGTCCCTGTACCTATCTCAGGGCCTATGCATGAGCCTTTTCTTGGGTCTATAGTTGTGTCTATGTCTGCACAAGTAAACCCTGTGCCTGAACAAGCTGCCCCTGCAGAGTCTGAATCAGTACTTAGAGGGAGGCAATCTGTGTCTAATGATCCAAAGAAGATGTCTCCACTACTTGCCTTTTACGAGGCACACTAGTGGATGGACCTGTATTGCCTACCACAATACCTCTGCCACCGTCCCTGCCATCATCTTCATCATCACTACTGCTATCACCACTACTGCTCCCCTCACTATCCTCACTACCATTATCATCATCCTCACCACTACCCTCCACATCCTCAATTTCAAAATCCTCCTCTCCACCCACATCCTCTGCCTCAACATCCACAGCCTACTCCTCCACCACATCCTCCTCTCATCTCCATCGCTGACCACATGCAACCACAAAATCCTCCTTTGCAGGTAATGGTGTTGGCTCATCAAGAATAGTGATCCTAGAGCATGGATGTAATGCAAGATAAGCCACATACTCCTTTGTCACTGGCGCCTCTATAATATCATGGCATATGTCCCAAGTTGAAGGCTGTAAGGTGCGGTATCCCTCTACTAAGGTATCATAGGATAAACGTGGCCCCCAATCTGCTACATCACTCTAACGTCGAGCATAATGTGCAACACCCTGGGGCATGCACTGAACAATACCATATTGCCTGTAGACCCTCCACAGTAGGAATCTCTCTAAAATGAAGTGGGTCCTACCAATCAAGTACATAGAATCACACATGTATCCCATCTCTGCATCATCCTCATCCTAATGCTCACAATCCAGATATGGGTGCTAGGTCGCTACCTCTAATTCATCCAGTACATGCCTCCAATGCTCCAACATACCCATCCTTGATTGGGTAAGTCGACCTCTATATCTGAAAACATATGGCCTAGTAGCAGGCTTATCTCAAATAGGCACTGGTCACATGACATCAATGTGCTCCCATGCCCAAACTTGAAGCAAGGTAGCTCTTGATGATAATCTCCACCCTCTCAAATAGATAGTTGAATGCAAGTCATGATATAGATGTGCCAACATGCACATCCCCCAAGAATATCTAGTCCCATGCATGATCATACTCTCAAGTAGATGGCCCCATCCAACAGATAGTCACTTTGACCTACGATCAGGACAAAGGAACCCTCCAATAAATCTTGCTAGAACTGAAGGTAAGGTGGCATAAGAATCCACCACATCCCAACAATATGCTCATCCTGAAATACTCTATGAAGAGCATATGTCCTGCCCACCTACTGTGAATCATACACAACAACCTCTCAAACAAATGGTATCCGCAAAATATGCTAGACATCCTCTAGGGTGATAGTCATCTCGTCGGTGAGTAAGTGGAAGGTGTTATGATCACTGTGCCACCGCTCGGCTAAAGTTGTGAGAAGACCCCAATTAATCCTAATATGGGGCATGTTAAGAAGAAAAGATAGCCCACACTGAATAATAATCTATGTGTCATCTGGTGTCAACTGTGGAATCAAATCAAAGGTCCATGGGAAATGCTCTCGAATCTGGAGGTTATTCAGAGACTCCTATCATCATGAAATGTTCAAAATCAGTACACTATGTCAAATATCACATGTCATTATACTATTGAATCTAATCAGCTCTTGGTACGAATTTTGATCAAAATTCATGAGAAAACATCACCAAACCTCACGTATCATGAGGTCATCATTATCAATCTAAATTGTACTTTGCCTAACATGAGGTCAATTTATCAAAATCAACCTCGCCTATCATGAGGTTCATCACAAATGAGATTATTCCTCACTTGTCATGAGAATAATTCTTATCTATCAATCATCATAATCAATCATCAGGATTATTTAGATCATCAAATCATATCAAACCAATGGGTTGACACGATCAAAATCGACAAAATCAAGTTTAAAATTTGACAAATTTTGCAAATCTGACTTGGATGCACTAAAACAGACATTCAAAGTGCTAAAATATCAAAAGCGCTATTTCATAAGTCAGAAGCGCTAGAACAGTTTATCAAAGCGCCATATCACTCAAAGCACTATTTCATGAGGTCAAAGTGCCGAAATAGTCGCTTAAAGTGCTAAATTAATCATTGGAAGCGCTAATTTATCCTAGCGCTAATCTTCTCAAAGCGCTAATTTAAACGCTTGAAGTGCTAATCTATCCTATCCTAGCGCTAATTCACCAAAGCGCTAAATTAGCTTGCCGAAGTGCTAAGCTACCTAATCGAAGCGCTAAAAGAGATCCTAAAATCACTACACCAGAGTGTAAAAGCGCTACAACGCAAACTTGAAGCGCTAAAACTACAAAATTAAAAAAATGCAAAAAGAACAAAAAATGACAAAAACACGAATTACGAGGAGGTCTAGGGGTAAGACTCAGAGGTCCGTAAGCTACCAGGCACTAGTGACATCACACTCGCTTGAACCAGTGGGTGTGGTAAGGGATCAACATCTTGCTTCAAAGTCACAAATATCTCTCTCACAAAGTTTCAAAAGTCAAAATGCACAAATGATTTTGAAAAAGACCCTTTTGACCTTTTATAGGTTATTAAAGGTGGATTATGGTGGGATTTTTAAACTTTTAATTATTTTTTATGGAGATTAATTGAGATTTCATCTAGGGACAAACTTTCTACATCAAATATTAGGAGATAAATCAAATCATCATCAAATCATTGGAAAAAAAAATCCAAAAACTCCAAAAAAATCATTAATTTATCTCTTGAGGGGGCATATATTCATCAATCAATTGAAAATCAAGGTCTGGGGGATGTCTGGGGTATACTAAAAAAAATTCGTCGATACTAGCAGCAGCAACAAAATTTTCTTTGAAGCAATGCGTAAACACATCACTTCAAAGAGGGGCAAAACGTATACACCTAAAAATGGTTTAGAGAATCCAATTGATTAAATATGATTTATTTGATTAATTACCCTTAATTCCTCTATTATTAAAATAAATAGAAATATTTATTTATATAGTTCATCTCAAATTCTTCAATCTTTATTCTTTTATTTTCGTCTTAATTAAATGAACAAATTTCACTTTGTTTTATTTAATTATCATAATTAAATTCATCTACTTTTAAATAAATAGAAATATTTATTTAAATATTTCACATTCTAAATCTTATATTCTCCAATTTTAATTAAATATGCAACTTCAATAGTTTGTGTTATTTAATTATCACATCATTCAATGTTAATTAATTAAACAAGGTTAAATACTTTGTTGTTTAATTATCTTGTCCCTTCTATATTTATTTAATAAAAAATCCCATAGTTTGTTTTATTAAATTATTTATCCCCTTTTTTGCTAATTTGAATAAACCAAAATATTTAAATAAAAGCATAAATCAAATTTCCTCTATTCACTCACCAATAAAATTAGATATTTTATATCTAATTAATTCAACTAGCATTCATGAGAAGCTTTGGACACAAATTGGAGACAAATTTGAATCAATCTCTCAAATCTTCTTCCTCTGATTCTTCCTATCATCTTTCATGATGTTTTCATGGGGAGAAACCATTCCCTTCATCAACTCCAGCTTCTTCATCTCTCACCATTCAATTCTCCAGATTGAATCCAAGCCTCTGTTTGCTACCCCTGTGCAAATGTGCTGCCAAGAAATCTATAAATACAACCTTGTACAACAAAGAATGGATCCCAACTTTATGCAATCTTATTCTGGAGGAAATAGAGAAATCAAGAAGTCAAGCATCTTAGTATCAGAGCAATCATAGCAATTTAGAATCATAATCATGGCTACATAGTAGTTTTACTGTAGCTTTCATTTATCAGTTTTCATGTCAGAATAGATTACAGTAGCTTCTTTTTATCAATTAGATATCATCAATCATCACATCATTGTATTTAGCATCATTCCATTCTCTAGATTGGAATTTTAATAGTCACAAGTGCTTACCAAATCTGAGAGTCCTCTATGATTTAATAAATCTTTGGAGATAGGAAACAATGAGATGCTTTCAAGTTTCTGCTTTTTTTTTTAATAGATTAATTGTTGAATCTTTGATATAATGTATCATTAAGAAGTGTATTTACTTTGTTACTTATTCTCACTTACACTTAGTATTAAGGGGGATTATGACATTATTATGCTAATGATTATTTCAATGAAGTAACTACTTTGAATGGAGCAGTGGAGGAACCATCTATCTTGATCTCTCATATGGGGGATTATTTTAGTGGATCATATTTTGTGAGATTCTAGTACTTATGTAGAACACAATGATGCATATTTTAGGAGTGTACACATGTCACTCATGCATTAATCTAGAATCATAGTACTATCTCTATTTTTAACTTCATAGGCATATGTGTATTCATGGTTGAGTAGTGTTCATATGTTCACTCATGAAATGTTTTGTATCTTTATCCTGATATACATTTATTGGAGATTCATTTATTCTAGCATACACTAGTTCATCTTTGGTAGATTTTACAAATTTTTCATGCTACAGGAGTTCTTCATCATGATGTTCCTATCATAATGTGATATCTTTTTTGAAGGTCTTAAATTCTTCTCTTTCTATTTTTTGGATAGGAATTTTGTTCTCATTGGATTTTCTCCCTTTTCTCCATTTGTGAGAGAATGTATTGTACATGGGTACCTCACCAAGACTCATAGTTGGGACCCATTTCTATTTATTTTTGCTTTTTTAATCTTTGCAAGTATCACTTAAGGGAAGTGTTATAGTGCATAATTTATCTATTCACTATACATAAGTGTACTCAGGTTGATTATGTTAGACAACATCTTGTCTAACTGCATGTGCAACCTTTAGGCCTCATGAGGTACCAAGGTATTTGGTAACCTCATGTACATACCTTTTAAGGTTGGAAGACTTTTGATCTAACCTCAACTTGGTCACTCAACAACTGGCATCAATGTTGATGACTTGGTCAAATAGGTCGTTGGTTTGCAGATTCCTAGTGATCCATAGGTTGACACCTATAGGACACTTGTCTACTCATTTTTTCCACACCATGGGGCACTTGCTAATCCACATGATAGGTGAATTGCCTCTTCCTTGCCTATATATGCAAGGATTCCTTATTTATACATTTGGGTCGACTCAATACAATATTTGACATTGTTCATTGTGCTTATTTCATGTCTCCATGATCTCCTAATTTTTATAATTAATAAGTACAAGAAAGGACAATTAAAAAATGCTCTTTGCATACAAGGAAAATATAGGTCAATAAATCCATGGAGTTGGGAAAAGTATGTTATATATATAGGCTACATTTTGTCACTTATTTCATTTTTTATTAAATGATTCTTTTCTAAATTATTTAAGATTAAAATATCATGAAATAAAAATCCTAGTTTAATTAAATTTATTATATATACACTCTATATTAATAAAAAAATAATTTTACCTATTAAAACAAATATTTATAAAATCTTACAACTTTACGGGCATAGTCAAGTGTGTCTTTGCCTTGAGTTATTTTAGCCTCTTGAACCATGTCCCTCACAACCTCATCAAAGGCCTTGAATTTTATTTTCATGAATTCTAGAAGTCCTTCCATGGATGCTAGAAATCCCACCTTTCGTAAAGCATAAGATAATTGATTACTACAATATCCATCTATCTCTCTATATAAAGATATATATTAATGTATTAGAATGCTAATTATATATTAATGTCTAAAGAAAATTGTTTTATAAATAACCCATTTATGTCTACACCAATAAAATATGATAAATTATCATGAATGCATCTGATACTTAGATGGACACCATGGTTGTTACATAAATAGCTAGAGTTTATTATGAATATGGTTTAATATCTTCCTTTAACTCACATATATTTACCAATATAAGTAAATACATAACTCTTAATGGCTTCTGTGAATATTTTAAATTCATCTAAAGTTCCATAAGTGTCATAAATATCATCCAAATAGGTGACAAGTGTAGAAAACTTCGCACACCCGATTCTAAAAGTAGAATATTTTGGCTCAATGCACCCTTCAACTGCCTAAAAGTAATATTCCACATGGTGATGGCGAGAAAAATCTAATTTATCTATACCAGACTCTGTCTGCCATCTAAAATGGGCAAACATTACTAAATGAAGATGATTTTGTAAGCATTCAACCATGTGATATATTGTAAATAATTTACACTTCATTTACTAAGAGGATATCTTAGATGACATGAACTTTTACCTTGAGAGAATTTGAAGCTCTCGTTGTTGCATTGACTGGATCATATTGAAGTCTAACTTGGAAAGTTCTAAAAGTTTTGAGTTGAAAATACTACAAACATTCCAAAGTTATAATGTTAAAATATCATAGAGATGTTCAATCATACTTAAAACATCCAAACTTATGTTCTATTAAAATAAAAAATCTTTATTGTATTTTTTTAAATTCCCAAGGTTTTGAATTAGGAGATGGGCATGTTACAGGGTATTGGGATTACTTGTTGGTGGTATTGGTGTCTCCATATATGTCAATAAAAGTCCTTGCTTCCAACCTAGGCACATTGGTGTGCCAACAATACTCTAGATTGAATTTTATTTGTTACATCACATAAATTAGAATCCCAATTGATAAATGGATTCCTAGGGTTAATATGAAAAATTTATTAATGGATATCGATACCTCTTTTGAAAGATTAGTATTATTAATATTTGCTAGAGATTTTTTTAAATATGTAATTGAAAGGGCTTTGGCATCATCCAAAGCTTGCTCCCTAGGAAATACAATGAGTGAAGCTTGGAATAAATTCAGAATGCTTCTTAACTCTTTCTCATTTGATTGACTATTTGAGTCCAATAATTGCCCATCTTTACCTTTGAGTCACTGCAACATACCTAATATGATATATCAAGTTAGAAGAAAATTCATACTTTGTTTTAATATAACTCGGAGTATATCTAATATCAATGTTTGGTGCTTCTAGAGAAATAAAATTTATTCTATTGATAAATTTATATAGTTTGTTTAAAAGGATTATTATAGTTTAAAAGTAATCAAAATGATGCTCAAATTTCAAATTACAATATTAAAAAAAGACACTATTTTTAAGTTTATAATTTAATTACAATGACCATCTCCTTTTAAAAAGAGATATATTCAAACATATTTTAAAAAACATTTTAATCAATTTAATTTTTAATTTTTTTAACTAAATAGAAATGTATATGTACCTTATTATACTTATTACATTCATGTACTTTATATAATTAAAGTTAACATACTAACCACTTTCTTCTTTCAAAGATAACAAGTTTCCACAATCCATATTGCTAATTATTGAATGATTTTTGGATTCTATTGTGTGATAATTCTTTGCATCAACGTTTTGGACCACACTCCATGATCCGTCATCAGGATGAGAAAAGAGCACAAAAATAAGACTGATAAATTGTAGACCAAAAAATGGATAAAAAGATAAGAAAAAGGCAAGAAAGAGAAGGAGTTGCACGCTCACCAAGACATAAGAGGGCCAAGATAAGGAAGCCTGAAAGAACTTTATAAAAACTTTAACCCTCTCTATTGACTTGATTTGACCTTTTAAAGATAAGGTACTTTTTGTTTTACAAACATCTTAAATTTATCTTGCAAGATAAACGAATGTTTTTTTATTTATTTATTGAACAAAACGGAAATAATACAATAATAATAAAAATGCAGTCCAAAAGATAGACCGTGAAGGAAAGAACAACAGTGCACTAGACAACGCCAAAGAGATCATAAAACCAAACTAACCAGAAACAAAGACAGCTGGAGCAACCAGCAGCTTAACAGACCCAAGACCAAAGTACATAATAACAAATTACATAATAAAACTTGTGAAAATACAGCTGGAGCAACCAGCAACTCATCAGACCCATGACACAAAGTTCCAAAGTACATATTACATATTAAACTTGAAAACAAACTGTAGATGTTTGGCACAACTCAAATCCCCTTCATGATGCTGAAGAAACTGGTATTTAATAGCGTCCAAATGTTGGTTAAAATCTGCATCACCTTTTCGTTCCTTCTTTAGCTGAGAACATAGAAAGACAAACTGAAAAATTATGTCAGAGTAAAACTTTTGAATGTATGTTTGCTTCAGTGACTGCAGATATCACTGAAGAGATGCCATATCTGTGTAGGCGAAGAATTCGAAAACCCGAGACTGTGGTGTTGATATCCACGCAAGGACTCTCTCTACCACATCCAATGCCTTTATCATTCCAATATCTACTATTCAAAACAAATAAGTCTCAGATATTAGAAATAGACTAAGGAATACATAATATATATCCTGAATCTTAAAGAAAGAAGCAAACCTGTAAACATAGTCAAGAGCTGCTTTTATTTCATTTTGAAAATGGCGGTCAATTCCAAGGCGTTGTACATCGTCCACCATTGAAAGATGGTGATACATATCGTCTGTAGATGAAGAGTGTAGATAAAGGGCATTGAACATGTCTTTTATCTCCGCAATCAGCTTTTCAGCACGTTCACCATAACGGGTTGCCTTCAAAACAAATTAAAAAGATTAAGACAGAACAAATGAACTTCTTTTAAGAAACTATGCACCCCTAAATCACGGTTCATATTAGAAGGTAAACTCATTTACGTCTTAAGACTTTGAGAGGGATTGTAGGAAATCATCATCCCACAAGTAGGGATGATGATTGCCAATGTCATGCCGTGTTCTTCCTCCTTCATCTGTGGTAGTAAACGCCATATTCACAGGAATCTGAGCAACTCTGCGGCATGCCCGTATTTTGATTGGTGGGTATACTTTGCTGAAAAGCTTATGATGGTGAATACAAGGCTTATGAAATGGTAGCTTCTGTCCAAGAATAGTGGAAGCCAGAGGCGTAATGCAACCCAGAGACATTATGGGTCTAGTAATATTTTTGTGAGGACCTTTTTTTTAATTATGGTTAAGCTTGTCATCCACTCCAATTTATAGAACTTCCATCAAAATTTCAACGGCTGAATTTGGCATTACATATACCAACATTATTAAGATAACCTTTTGTGGAGGGGAAAGCTAACTCAGAGACAAAACGCATCTATATATGTAATATTATATCGTACCCCATCCCCCCATTCCACGCAGTAGACAAAAGGAATTGACAAAAAGACTTGACAAATGGTTAGCCGTGTGCCGTCATGTGTTGTCGCCGGAAAATGACGCGCAGACGGCGGGAAAGTAAAAAACGTAGACAAAACGCCCTAAACTTGGCCATTTTCCACATTTCATTTTGCATTTTGTTTGGGAGTCTCATGTGGGTGATGAAATGGAACTGCAAGCGGTCAAACGAACTAGAGTAAAAAAAAATTGGTTTTTTTATGTACATAGGTGCATTTTGTCTGCATTTTTGCCACATCCGAAGAGCTAAACGTCGCCATTTGCAACATTTCATTTTGCAATTTGTTGTGGAGCGTGGCCGACGAAATAGAGGTCAAACGAGAGAAATGCATTCAATAAGAACGACGCCAACAAGTATGTATATGCCATTTTTCCATTATGTAGGAACTGTGAAGCACGACTATTAAATGGGTTTTTGTGAAACATTGAACTATGAAACATGTTTGTTAAATGGGTTTTCTGTGAAATGAAAATAAAATGTTTTGTTCGCGTCTAGGGTTTTCATTTTAAATGCATAGTTGTTTATGATTTTTTTTTTTGAGGGTTTTCAAATTTCACTATGAAGAACTAAAGGGCTATTGGTTGGGAAGATGGATTTTCACTTGACAAGAAAATAAAGGGATTTTTATTTGAAATGCGTTTTGTTTGTTTTTGTGTTGGCGTTTAAAATTTTCCTGTTGGCTGTTCATTGTCAAATGGGTTTTCATTGATGGGAAAATAAATTTGTTTTCTTGTGAAAACAGGATTTCATTTGAAACAAAATGTGGGTCATGAGCCGACGGGTTTTCAAAATCAGAATTTGGAATGGATAGAAAGCCCAAAACCGTACATGCAAACAAAATCTTTTATTTTCCCATTGACATTCTCATTTTGAGCAACTCTTTGCTACAGTCAAAATGACATTTAACTTTCTTCATCTAATTGGAACAAATAAAATTCTCGCATTATTTGTAGTGTTGGAAAACACATTGTCTCCTCTTAGTTTAAATGTAAAGGGTTGTCTCACAGTGGGTTAATTGCTTCTTAACACATATGGTTTTACAACATGGAATGTTACAAAACAGTATGAATGTCTTCAAAATCACACCTTCCATTATTGTCTTTAAATTTTGGATGATTGAAAAAAAATGCACAAAAATAGTTGTATTTTGGAAAACACAATGTGGGTTTTCAGTTATTTGAATCTCCTTGTTTAATTGTAAGGGGTTGCCTCACAATGGGTTTCTTCATAACACATATAGTTTTGCAACATGGAATGTTACAAAACAGTATGAATGTCTTCAAAATCACACCTTCCATTGTTGTTTTTAAATTAAATGCTCACATTATTTGCAGTGTGGGAAAACACGCTGTCTCCTCTTAGTTGTTCCCTCAAATATTGGTATATTATATGAATCAGCCTTTAATACTAGTATAGTATACCATTAGGGGAGAAGCTAAAGTGTAGACAAAGCGAACCTATATATGTAATGTTGTATCATAACCCCCATTCCCCATCCCATACGGTGGAAAAAATGCACCAACAGAAACATTTGCATGTCGTCACGTGTCTATCACCGAAAAAGGATGCGCAACCGGTGGGAAAGTCAAAAAGGAATAGACAAAACACCCTAAACATTGCCATTTTCCACATTTCATTTTTCCCATTTTTCACATTTCATTTTACCCATTTTTGACATTTCATTTTGTAGTTTGCTGGGGATAGATGTATGGGTGATGGAATGGAGTTGCAAGCGTTTGAGTAAAGCAATAGATAAAACACACGTAAACGTCCCTCAAATACTGGTGTCTAAAAGGTTATGAAACATTAGGTGGGTTGCAGGTTTTGTAAAACATAGTGTTTTGCATCCTACAATTTTACAAAATAGTATGTATGTATTTAAAAGCTTTGTGTTATTTAGACCGTAGGAGTGTGGTGATAGGTAGTATTTTGTAAACATCGAGTAAGGTATTTGGCTTTAGTGTGTAGAGGGTTTTACAACATTTTCTGGGTTTGAGGTTTCGTAAATCATGTTGTCACCTCACCTCCCACTATGTTTTCCAACCTACAATCATACTGTGCATGTATATTTGGACCGTATTAAGAAATTGAAATGCAATTTTTACTCTGCGTAATCATTACATTTGTATTGTCTAAATTACATTCATACCATTTTGTAAAATTCTAGGTTTCAAAAGACTGGTTTTCTCCTCCAACTCCTACACGTTCACTCCAACCTTCAGCTTTCAATGTGCAAACATGAAACATAGTGTTTATCCCTTTCTTTCTCAAAACTAAAAAAGGCACATGTCAGTTTGCCTCCAATTCCCATGCCAGAAAAAAATATCTCAAAATGACAACTCATACTCACATTATTGTTAATGTCTAAATTGCATTCATACTCTTTTGTAAAATTTCAGGTTGCAAAACACTGGTTTTTCAAAATCTGCAATGCACATAATATTTTAAAACCCTAAACAAGTAACAACCCAATTGGTTACTCACCTCTCACCTCAATTTGGTATGTTTTATGATTACCTTGAGATCCTTTTGCGAATTAGATAGTAAGAATGTAATGAGATTGGAAAACACTGAGTTGTAAGAAACCTGCAACCCACACAGTGTTGTAAAACCCTCTAGATGTAACAACCTAATTGGTAAGTCATGAAAAACGAGCTGGTGCACCTATGTACATGCAATTGGTTAGAAACCCTTCACCTCAACTTGGTTGGTCATCTCCCTCGCCTATAATGCCCCCTTGCTCTCCAATTTTTTGCTTTCAACCTGTAGAATGGGAAAACCCAGAACATAGAGTGTTTTCCAAGAATAGTACCTGTTCCAATGTAAAATGCATATTTTAATCACATCAATGCCCTTCCCTCCCGCAATGAATGGATAGCTTCTCGCACAAGGAAAAAAACATCGGTGTAATTCGATGCAGCGTGCCACCTCCTCGCCTTCCTCACCATGATGTTTCCTCTCATCTATTGGTTTCATCACTTTTATCATCCATCTTGGCAGGCCCTGCACTATGTCGACTCATCATGTTATGTATGTTTCTATGTATGTTGTTATGTATGTCTTTATGTGTTTCTGTATGTACATAGGTATGTTTTTTCTGGAGATTAGTTGTGTGGACGTAGAGGGTTTTAAAACATTTTGTGGGTTGGAGGTTTCATAAATCATGCACTCACCGCCCATGATATTTTCCAACCTGCAATCATTCAAAGTTTTAATGGTTGTTGGAAAATGGTGGGTGTTTATAAAAAAATGCCTTTCATTGCATTCCTACTGCCTAATTAACAAAAAAATTCAAGACATTCCTTCATGTGCTCTCCACCACGTAACTTTAATGTACAAACTGAAATAAATGGAAAACCACATTGTGTTTTCCAACTTACAAATTATATTCTACATTTATTTTCAAATCATATGAGGAAATTGAATTGCATTTTTTTTGTGTAAGAGTTGCTATAAATTTTGAAGGTGGATGAACTTTAGTACAGTCTTACTACCTACAAAATTTAAGATTTTTGTTAGAAGCATGTTGTCTATATATAATTGCATGTTGGAAAATAGTATGTGTTTTGAATCCTACAACCTAAATACTATTGCCAGCTTTGAGAGCGTCTTTCTGATTAGAGAATGCAAATGTTTTGTTTTTAATAAGTTGTTTACAAAATCTGTCTACCTTTTCACATAGGACTCTCATGTCTCCATCCAACTGATTCTCTTTTCTACACTGACATCCTAATTTTCCTTCTTTTCATGTTATACATGTTTCTATGTATTATTTTGTGTATGTTTTGTGTATATTTTTATGCATTTTTGTATGTACATATGTAAAGAGAGAAACTCTTTAAATCATTCATCGAAAAAATTTTAAATAATTTAATTTATATTCAAAATAAAGTTGACACTTCATTCATTTAGACATCATAAAAACCGATTGATTCCAAAACAATGACTTAAAGTCGACAAATATTCAATATACATTTCCAGTTTAAATACATACACGTGTCATAATACATGACATTGATAATAATACAAAAGAAGTTGTAATATAAGTTACAATTCGAGACTTAGGCATTCAGTCACCTTAAGCTCTTCAATACATAATTCAAGAATACATAAAACATAAATGAAGATGACATCCTTTGATCTTAAATCCAATAGTATATCTTCAATAATGAAGATGAGGACAAGGATCAGGCGCTTTTTCCGCCCAACCTCGAAGCTTACACTTCCCTGGAATTGTTAAATCATTCAAAGAATACCCGACCCTGCACGAATCACTTAGCAAAAAGTAGTCGACAAGCAAGATGGAATCTAGTGCATGCCTAGTATAACTAGTAAAACCACAAGCATTTTAATTTTTCTAATTCATTTGAGAAACAAGCAAGTTCGATACTAGGATATGGTAGAGAGTTCAATAATTTCATCTATTTCAATGGTCCTTAAGTTACTTGGCCAAGTAAAATGTCATGCACGACAAATAATGTTGTTTTGGAAAAGCAAAACTGCACTCTCTAATAACCCATATTCGGCACCCGTCCCAGAAGATAACTTTCCAAAAACATGACATGCACTTTCATTTATCAAGCATGCATGGTTCCAATCAATTAAATACAATCTTTCAAAAACAATCAAACATAAATCTTGTTTGAAGCAAAAACAGATTAAATGTTGTTCTTTTATCATTTTAAACCTTAAACAACATTAAATTAATATTTGAATCGAATAAATTAAATAATAAAAATAAATAAAGAAGGTGTATCTCTAGTATGTAAATTAAATACATATAAAAAAAGGTATAAAAGAGCACACTTTCATTTGTTCTATTTACTCCTCTATTTAATCCTGTTCAAATTCGTTTTGTTTGAAAGTAAATCATATTTATAAATTTAACTGATTTATTTTCTGTCTTTTTCATAGTTGCAGAAAATAAATAAACCTGTTTCATTATTTGAGTTTAAATCAAACAACATTTACTGATTTAAAACTTCTATTTGGAATCACGTTTAAAGTTTAAAGGATATTTTATCAAAATATCTTTTGTTTTGAATATTTTAAAAGTTCTTCTAAATCAGAATGAAACAAATGTTTTATGTTTAAAATCTTTTCAAATCTAAATTTAAATAATGTTTTGCTATTTTGAATCTCTTCCTAAATCTAATCAGTTGTTTTTCATTGTTTTCTAATCAAATTCTTCCTACAATTTTATGTTTCTAATTTCAATGGTTTTCTGGAAAAATCATAGTTTGATATTTAAAAATTCAAATAAAATTCGAAGTAAACAAAAATACTTTTTTAATAGTTTTATAAAAATCAGAACAAGAAATTAACTCTTTCATTCGAATTCATTGTATTCATGTTTTGTTAATAATTTCAAAAATAAATCCTACTTGGTAATTCTGGAAATGGAATGTTAATTTCCTCTGTTCTTTCTGTAATTTTTGTCCTTTGTTTGATTGTTGTTTTGTTTGTGTATGAAGATTTTGACAATGACAAATGTTTCCTGCTACTGCTTCCTCTCCTTGCGTATGAGTTCTTCTCCTAGACTGTTGTTTCCACTTCTTTCTTCCTGTTGCCTCTATTTCCCTATTCCCAGCTGGCTGCGTTTAATCTCCTATCCTCCTAATGTTTTGGGCACACCTTTCCTACCTTATCTCTTTATGCTTTTCTTTCTGTAAGTGCACCTCTTTACTATGTGTGGGGAGTGGATGAAGGTCTTTTTGTCTGCATACAACAACCTCCCCTCTTCCTCCGCGCCCCCTAAGACCTCTCCTCTTGGCTGCGTATGGTAAGTGGACAGAAGAGATTCTCCTCCCTGTGCATGCCTTCCCTGCTTGGCCACACCTTTTCCCTGATCTGCCAAGTGTGTGGGGTGTGAGGGAATCCCTGTGGCTACGTGGGAAGTAATGGAATGTCCTTGGTATTCAACAAACAACATAAACTTTAAGAATTTAAATTTAAATCCTCTCCTCCAAGCTGTGTGCGCATGGTGTAAATAGCAGCTCCAAAATAAAACAAAAGATCAAATAACCATCTCTGCCTCTATCAAATTCATATTAATTCACTGGCAAATTTCCTCCTACTATGTCCTTTTCTTCTCTTCAATATAAAAATGGATTTTCACCCACTTTGCAATTTCGAAATTCTTCACTCACTCATTCTTTCTTTCTCATGCATTGATAGATGTTAACAAGAATTCAGATCCACAATTTTAGTGTGATGTCTAGTTCAATTCTCAAACTCCAAGTTTAAAATTTGATTTCCTTCAATTGATTGAAGATATTTTCTTCAATCTGTTCAACTGCAGTTTTAAATTCAATCTCCAATTTGTAAGTGATTTGTTTTTAATTACTTAGTTTAGATTATTGTTTAATTTCAACTAATATTTCCTCTTTCATATTTTCAAATGAGAAAATAAAAACAAACAAATTTACAACACAATATTTATTACATTTTAATAAATTTCGCAATAAAAAGTCTACTCCATTAATTTAATAATAAAAGTTTCATTATTTTTAAATAGTAATAAGATATCCACACTAGGAATTCAATTTATTTAAATAAAATCAATTTCCTTTAAAATTAACCAAATCGCCATTTAAATCAACATATTCTTTTCATAAATTTAGAGAAATCAATTATAATTAATTTAAAATTTGCAAGCACAATAATCACAAAAATACATTGCAATAATAACTGAATGTGTGTGTGTGAGATTCCATGATCCTCATAAATGTCAAATGGCTAAAACGACTCTACCTGATCGATGTTCTCGCCTTCATTCACGTTCACCTGTTCTAGCGTTCACTTGCACTCGAGTTTTCATCAACAATGACAAACCCCAATTTAAATAAAAAATGCATTTCAAATCATTGCAATTGCATTTCAATTTCAATTTCAGTTTCATTTCCATTTAAATTTCAATTTAACTTCAATTTAAATAATCATTTAACATAATATAGTTAACAATATCGTGATTAATAATTGCATTTAATAATCATGTAATTTGGTGCAAAATTATATTAAGGTTCTAATACACATGAATGAAATAAATGATGCAACTTGGAATGATACAATAATTTCATATTTTATAGAAAAAAATGTCGCGGCGAGTAGAGTTGGGCAGCAACAGTGGGAATAGCAACAATAATAGTAAAAGTGGGTAGAGCACAATCCGAGACTGTGGCTTTCGCAGAAGAACCTGCGGTTACTGCAAATCCAATGCATATAACAGTGTTTCCCGTGGGAAAATATCGAGACATAGCCAGAATTTGCAGAGGGGAAATAGTCTGCATGATAGGGACAAGCATCAATTTTGTCATCTTCACAGCAGGCCCCCCATTCAGCACGGGTCCACAAATTTCCTTCAGTAGCATGCAAAGGAAAATAATCTTGTTGGTCATCATAGGTTTTCGCGACCTAACTGGAAACCCTACCATTCCAGGTGGCTTGTGTGTGGTAAGCAGCTAGTCTTCGATCTTTATGAAGATGATAGAGGCGTTTTGTGGGAATCGGAGGATTGGAGGCAGCCAGAAAAGAAATTTGCATATCTAGATAACTTATCGGCCAAAACTCAGGCAGATTTTAGTTTTCTAGAAAATAGGTATCATATTAATGGCGCTTTCAATCCAAAGATTACCCAAAACCCTATTTTGTCCCAAAGACAAAATGGTGAAAGACATGAATATGCTGAAAAGGTTAAAGACCATCCTTCAAGATGCTATCAAAAGGAAATAACAAATCATGGGTATAAATCAGATCATGGTGATAATAAAGCACAAGGAAATCCTAATGGGTCTCTGAGTTCACGTAGAATTACCGATCTGTATCATAAGAATAAGGGTTCCCAAGAAAATTTGCATTCGCACATCCGAGAGAAGCAAGAAAATAAGTCATTGAAGGTGTCGCAAGAGCAAAGGGCTAAAAATGGTAATACCTCACATGTCCAAGGGAAAAAGTCATCGAAATCGAAACAAGTAAAAATAAAGACAAAGAAGGCTCCTAAGAAAAAATGGACATTGAAGCAGTGGAAGCCTAAAAAATCAGTACAAAGAGAAACCCATCAGAATGTGGAGCCTATGCATGCAAAGGAAGGTAATGTCATTAACATTGTTTTTTCAGAGGAAATGCTTCAACCCCAGATCCAAGACCTTTGTGATAAGGCAATAATATGTAAGTTTTGGAATCTTACCCTTTCGCTGAATGATCTTAAGGAATTAGTATATGAGGATTGGGTTGGAGTAGAGCAGGTCCTCTATTTGGATTTGGATAAGGGTATTTTTGTTATTTTTTATAATAAGAAAAATACGATTTCGTGTTTAAAATAAAATGTTGGTCCTATAAAGGGGTGGGATTGAGCATGCAACCCTGGATTCCTAATTTTAAGCCTGATTTTCTCATCTTTCAAATTTGTTCCCTTTTGGTTTCAGATGCCTTCTTTGCCATTAGAATACGGAGAATTGCGGTTAATTGAATTAATAGCCAATCAAATGGGTATCTTTCTCATGCATGATAGAGATTTCTTTAGATACCCTTCAAAACCTATTAGGACATGTGTTCTAATGGAAGTCGATAAGCAATTTCCTCAACAAATAATGTTGTCTTCTGCATTTGGTAAATGGTCTCAGAGAATATTATTTGAATCTGCTGAGTCTGTTTATCTTAATTGTCATATTGAGGGACATTGTCAAGACAAATGTCCATTACTAATCTCTTCTCTCCAATCAGAACATTTAACTAATGCCAAAAGAAGAGAGGACTGTAAAAATGGAAAAGCATGTGGGCATGCAGAAAGGGATAAGAATGTCAATAACCCTAAATGCTCACATTATACTCATAGTCCTCCAAAAAGGAAGAGATCAGAGGACATTATGGAGGAGAAAGTGAATGCACTCACTTTTTCTCATAACAAGATTGCTGGAATTTTAGAAAAATATTTACTACTCCTTCTTTGAACTTATATTCCCCTCAGGTAAAGCTCTCCTCAAAATATCAAGCATCAGAAATAGCTATGAAACTAATGTTTCAAGGTACAAGGGAATATTTTTCCTCTTGGTCGGCTAAGGATGTAATTGATGAGGAAAACATTCCCTCTAATCTTGAGGAAAATAATCTTCAATTAGTCACATCATCTCATCTTAAAGATATGAAACTTCAAATTTTGGTAGATAACCTGATGTTTTCAGTAGGCTCTGATCTTTTTGATGAAATAGCAGTTGATGAGGTCCTTTGGGGTAAAGATAGTGAATATTTTTCTGAAGTAAATAAAAGTTTAACTTCAGACTTTGTTGACCCTAAAGAAAAAGAAAGTGTTATCCCTTGCACTTCGGTTAATTCTAAGGCTCTTATTTTACTGAAGGAAAAGGAATCATAGGAACCAATGTTATCATAGTCTCCTTTAAATTCTCAAGTCAACAAAACCCCTAGGAAGAGAGGTAGGAAATCAAATATTGTTAAAATACAAGAGTAGGTAGAATCAGGTACACAGTTGACAATTCAGGAAGCTTTGTCAAACAAGCGTCTGAGAAGAGCATGTTGCTCTTCTCGAGTTCAATGAAGATTCTATCATGGAATTTCAGGGGCTTTAATTCCCCTGACAAGCGCTCCCGCATCAAACATTTGATAGATGCGTGTGGGGCAGATATAATTTTACTTCAGGAAACAAAAACTTCACAAGATTTGTTTGAGTCTTCAATATCTAAGTGGAAGAATTCGGCATCTACACATTCACCTACTCAAGGTGCCTCTGGAGGGCTGATAGTATTATGGAACCCCAAGTTACTCCAAGTTAAACCTCATAAAAATCAGCCATCTTGGCAGCTAGTTGAAGTTACAAAATTTGATACTCATTTTTGGCTTATAAATGTGTATGGTCCTACTTCCACAATTGATAAGAAGAACCTATGGGAAGAAATATCTGCAAATATTGATGTAATCCATAATGATAAAATCATTATTGTAGGATATTTCAATGCACTAATATCATTGGAGGAAAAAAGTGGTGGTATTTTTCCCCCAGCTCAGGTTATGACTGACTTTAGTCATTTCATTCTAGCAAATGCTTTGAGGGATATTCATCCTAAATCTGGAAAATATACTTGGACTAACAAAAGGAAGGGTTTTTTGCAAATAGCTGAAAGGTTAGACAGATTTTTGGTTTCTTCTAATTGGTTTACTTCATCACACAAGTTAAATTCTTCCATTTTTCCATATCCTGAGTCTGATCGCTATGCCATATCTTTATTGATATCAGGGATATCTAATTTAAAGGTTAAATATTCTTTTAAATTTGAGAGGATGTGGTTTAGGGATCCCTAGTTTATAGACTTGTTAAAATGATGGTGGGAGAATGCACCTTTTGAAGAGGGATCCAAAATGTTTCAATTTTACAAGAAGTTGGGACATATAAAGTACCAAATAAAGGTATGGAATAATCAAGTTTTTAAGAACACATTTCAACAGAAAGATTTAGTATTTAAAGAGCTGACCGATATACATGAAAGTATTATAAAAAATGGGTTAGATACAGACTTGTATGTAAAACAGTGTTTTATTCAAGCAAAATGGGCAGAATTATGTGCAAGGGAAGAGTCTTATTGGAGACAGAAGTCCAGAGAGTTGTTGCTTTGTGAGGGCGATCGTAATACAAAGTTCTTTCATTCTTCTGGTCAGATTAAGAAAGATTCTAATGCTATTCATTCTATTTAGGAGATATCTTCTGGTAACCAGCTAAAAAAGGAAGAAGATATTAAAAAAGAAGGTATTAAATTCTTTTTTGATCTTCTTTCAGCTCCTCAAAAGGTAATGGATAGCAGCTCCATTGTTGAAAAATATGAAAAAGAACTTCTTGATACAATTCCTCATTTGATTACCAATGAAGATAATGATCATTTACTAAAGCCTTTCACTTTAGAAGAATTAAAGGATGTGATTTTCTCATTATCTCCAGAGAAAGCTCCGGGCCCAGATGGTTATACAACCTTATTCTTTCAGAAATGTTGGGATTTTATATGTTTTGAATTGCTATGGGACCTAGAAGAGTCAAGAAGAATGGGATCTATGTTAAAACAGTTTAATGTCACTAACATAGTTATAATCCCCAAAGTCAAGGAGCCTAAAACATTTTCTGAATTTAGGCCCATCTCTTTTTGTAATATTGTATACTAAATTTTCACAAAAGCAATCTATTTGAGATTACAATCTCTCATTCCTAAAATTGTTTCTCTTGAACAAGGAGGCTTTGTACTTGGAAGAGAGACTCATGAAGGAGCAATATTAGCTCATGAAGTTCTACATTCAATAGCCACATCATGACTTCCATCATTCATTGTTAAATTAGATAAGATGAAAGCTTATGACAAAGTAAATTGGGAATTCCTGAACTTGGTACTTTTAAAATTTGGCTTCTCTTATCAATGGAGGAGATGGGTAAGATCATGTCTTTCAGGGGAAAAATTCTCTGTAATAATAAATGGGAGTCCAGTGGGATTTTTTAGTTCTTCTCAAGGATTTCGACAAGGTGATCCTCTCTTGCCATTTTTATTTATAAGTATGGTTGAAGCATTAAGCAGATATATCACATTCAGGCATACTCAAAATCAATGGCAAGGTGTACAAAATCCAAATTCTTTAATTTCAGTCACTCACAATCTTTTTGTTGATGATACTCTATTGTTTAATAAATCTTCAATAAAGGAGGCACATGAGGTTAAAGAGGTTCTGGATAAGTATTCAGTAGTTTTGGGTCAGAAGGTAAACAAGGCTAAATCTAAAGTTTATATTTTCAATACCCCTGAAGTTTTGAAAAGGAAAATTGTTGGGCTATTCGGCTTTCAAGAGGCAGAATTACCTTGTGCATATCTGGGTATTCCATTTTTTAAAGGTTCGAATAAAGCTTTCTATTGGCATAAGCTCATAGATAGATTAAAATCTAGAATTCTTGCATGGAAAGCCAGATGGCTATCATTAGCTAGCATAATTCTTCTGATAAAATCAGTTTTATCATCTATCCCGAATGATTTTTTATCAGTTCTTAAAGCCCCTGCCTTTGTTATTTTCGAAATTGAAAAGATAATAAGAAATTTCTTATGGAAAGGCAATATTGATGAAAAGAAAAAGATTCCTTTAATCTCCTTATAAGGTCTGGCAAAAGGAAAAATTCAAGGTGGGGCAAACTTTCATAATCTCAAATGGAGAAATAAAGCTTTTGGGGCAAAACTTGCATGGAAGATGTACACAAACCCGAAGACTAAATGGGTAAAAATTTTGCATACAAAATACTTGGATAGCTCTAACCCACTTAGAATTTTCACGGTGGCTGATCCTCCAAAGGGATCATCAATTTGGAATTTTATTATAAACAACAGAAACCTTATAATAGAGCATTCTTCTTGCGAAGTAAATGATGGGAGAAGTGTCAATTTTTGGAAAGATTCATGGTTGGGTAAGCCTCCTTTGGTCTCTAATCAAGAGTTGCATGAGTCAAAAGAAATTCTATCTCGTGTTTGGGGGGATAATTTATTGGACTATGTTTAGTCTTCATATCCAATATCGGGTAAGTTAATATGGAAAACACCACCAACCTCATTGTTAAGTACTCAACAAGTTGCTTTATTTAAAAATTCACTCAAAGATAGATTAGTTTATCTATCCTTGAAGGCTAATAGATTAATTTGGTCAGCTTCAAAAGTTGGTTCATATTCAGTTAAGGAAGTTTATGCAGTCTTAGCAAAATCA
This sequence comes from Sequoiadendron giganteum, assembly GCA_007115665.2. Lineage (NCBI taxonomy): Eukaryota > Viridiplantae > Streptophyta > Pinopsida > Cupressales > Cupressaceae > Sequoiadendron > Sequoiadendron giganteum. The sequence goes on from CM021103.1 coordinate 112,031,102, forward strand.
AATTTACCAACTGAACCCCAACGAGCATTCAAATTTTGTTGGAATAATAAAGTCCTTCCAAAGGCTGGGAGTTTTGCATGGCTTACTTTACAAAAAATAATTTTAACAAGTGATCACCTTGTGAAAATGAGAATTACTGACCCCTTCAAGTGCCCCTTATGTGATGAGGAACCTAAAACTATTGATCATCTGTTTGTTAAATGTATAGTGGCTAGTAAATGTTGGAATTTTATCCAAAATAGTCTTCAGATTTGTTTTCCTTTGCCAAATTCTTTATGGGACCTTTTCCAAGCATGGCTAGTTTTATTGAAATCCTCTTTTTTTGCATGCATATGGATCATCATTCCTGCTCTTGTGATCTAGAATATTTGGTGGGAATGAAATATGAGGATCTTCAGAAAAATCAAATCCCCGATTGAAGTGTTATTGCTAAAAATTGAGAAAGTTATTTCAGAGGGGGTTAATTCTTGTGTTCAAAGGGATAAGGTTATAAATTCTTCATTTACAAATTGGGACACTTCAATTCTAGAAAATTGGAAATTCATTAAATTACCTTTTGATGGTAGTCTTTTCAAAAAGGATATCTCAAGAGTTAATAGAGCCTTAGTCTCCTGGCATCCTCCACAAAAGGTTTTCATCAAATTGAATTTTGATGGGGCCTTTAAGGGTAACCCAGGTCTCTAGGGTGCGGGAGTATGGTTTAGAAATGAAATAGGGGATGTGCTAGCAACATATTCTTTCTTCTTGTCTTATGCCACAAATAATTATGCTGAAGCACAAGCTTTATTATATGGTATGGAGATGGCGATTCAAGGAGGTTTTTCAAATTTGCATATAGAGGGGGATTCTCTAATTATAATCAATGCAATCAGAAAGAGGTGAATTCAAAATTGGAATCTTCAATATGTGCTTACCAAAGTATGGTGCTTAAGTGATAAAGTTGAAAGGTCAATAATTAAACATACATATCGGGAAGGTAATAAAGTTGCTGATTTTTTAGCAGTTATGGGGAGTGAGCACAAAAATCTTAGCGACTTAATTGTTCCCATTGATATAAAGGCTTTTCTGAATTTTCTTGATTTAATTAATCAAGACAAACAAAATATTTAAAATTTAGCAATCCTTGGATTGATTGTTGCTTTTAACTAGCTTTGTTCAGCTTTAAGTATTTTGGTTGGCATGTCTTTGCATCATCAATTTCATGATCATGGTACCAAGACTGCAGTTATTACTTGTTGATATGTGCAGTTTCTGATGTTGTCGTACTTTAAGGAAAATTGTGGTTTTATATATACAATTTTGATATTAAAAGTTTGCATATGGGCAGGTTTTATGTCAAATCTTCATGCAAAATTTCGTCAGCTTAGTAATACTAATGTATATTCTACTGGTAATTCTTGTGATAAGCTAATAGGTTTTTGTGTTGATCCAAAAATTCATGGCATGCGATGACATGTGTGGCCTAAGCTGTTGTGGATATCTAAGACATTATGCAATATAAATCAGTGTGTACAAATCTGATGGAGCATTGGGTATCCAGTAAGGATAATCTGATGGAGTGGTTTGAAGTGTTGCTAAACTTCTAAATCATGCTTACAATGGTACTTAGGTACTGAAGGATTTATTGGCGGCATTTATAGTACTATGCTGGCATTATAGTATGGAAAGCTTAAATTTGTAATGTCTTCTCGATTATCCTTCTCCCATGTTATCCTTGATGGGTGTTCTCCAATGCTTTCATCGTGCAAACGTGAAATTGCCTTATATAATTTTTATTCTGCTCATTTGCTTCAAACAATTTCTCTTAGTTATTAATATTCTGGAGAATTGGAGAGTATGGAATTGGCAGAGTTCAAAGTTCACAAATACAGATTTCCTGTTAAAGTTAAATCTTGGGAGGAACCCTTTTCGACTTCAATTGATAAAGATGAATTACAGAAGGTATTTAAAGTTAAGTGCAGATCTGTTTTAAATTGCATCAAAGTTATCATTGGAGAGAATATTTTGCAAACAGAGTTACAAAGGATAATTTTTCCTGCGAATTTTCTTTCTATTTTCTTATCGACTATTTTGGATCTAGTTCAAAATTTTGATATATTGAAGATTATTGCTAACAAGTTTGTTGTTAGTGCATACCTAGAAAATGATGCTCCGATTAAAAAGTGTTCAATAGTATGACTTCACATTGGGGGATGGTTTGTTTCCGCATCACCTTTTGTTCCATAAGAAGAGGTATGCAAAGATTTTTCAAGGCATGTTGTTGTCCACAGTGCATGATACTTCTGTGCATCTATATCAGTTCCATCTTATGACCATCTTCATACACAAAAGCATGTGGATACTAAAGAAAGTTCGGTTAATGGCTTTCAAAAACCTGGAAGTAAATCTGCATCTTTTTAGCACAATGTAATGGGTTGAATTTTGGCTTAAGGGATATTGTTGTACATTAAGTCTGTATTTTGTCTTGGGATTTTAGGCCATCAATGGGGATCTAGTTAGTTGTATTGGGCAGGTTAAAGCATTGTAAATCAGAAATGACCAGGATACTGTTATACATTGAGTTTGTATTTTTCTCTTGGGAGTTTTTGGTCATCAATGGGGATCTAGCTCAGTTGTATTGGGCAGGCTAAAGCATTGTAAATTATAAATGACCATTCTGGTCTTTATAGAGATCTATAAAAACTGTTACTCGGACTACGACTAGGGGTTTTCTTGCTGGTTCTTTCCCGCCAGTATGTCCGCTTGAACCAACAATATGTATTTAAATATTATAAATAAAATTATAAGTGGGCTACCACTTTTGGGAAAAAAAATTAAAAAAATTGCATTTAATAATCAATAAAATCTATACGTGACATCCTTCCCCTCTTGGAAGAGACATTGTGTCGATGTCTTATTAATCATTCAATAAGCATAACATCACAATCACTAAAGCATACTATCTCAATTAGTAAAAATATAGTATCTCAATAGGTAAACATAGTATCTCGATCATAATGAAATAGTAACTAACAACATAGTTCTCAAACATAAGCATAAACAAATCATAGTAGCATCCACGCTATCAAAGTTCACAACATGTGAATCAAAAACCAGAGTATCAAGTATCTCCGCATAAAGAAAATACTAATCTATGAAAGCAAATGAGGAAAATGACGGGTATGTGCAGGATCATGATGGACCAAAAAGTGGCGATATCTAAGTGATATGATGGCCCATGTGGCTGACAACTTTTTTTTGACCCAAAATTGATGAAACGAAAAGGGTTTTTAAAGGTGTTTCTAAGCTTTCCACCAATATAAATTATGCTTTACTTTCAATTTAATAAATAATTATTATCCATTTTTTATTTGAATTACGACTAAAGTCGTGATTGATAGGTTGATTGAAAAAAATCTATAGCTTTCAAACAATATCACATTTTTTGAATCCAAAACATGCATCACATTCTATGTTTCACATAATATAGGATTAAAAAAAAAGAATTGAATTTCATGTTCAGTTTGACCAAGTTAAGGTGGTCAGACATACAAGTTTTTATATTTTTAAAATTTGTAATAAAAAAATCATAATTAATTATTTACTTGGAAAAAAATTACAAAAAAATATGCATCACATCGAGACATGAGTCCCCTACTTATATCTAAAATATTATAAAAAAATATTATCATTTTATTGTGGTGAGGGTGGTCAGACAGACACCTACTTCTTATTTTTTCCCTGAAATTTAAGTACTACTGCATTGAAATTTCAAATTTTCACCAAATGGATTTAAAATAAAATAAACCTAGTAGTTTAGAAACTACATTCAATTTGCTGCAGATTATATTCTTACATATTTTTGAAATAATATAGATAATTTATTCAAATTTTTACGTCAAGTTGCCTAACTCTGATTTTCTGAATTTTATTGCCACTTAAGGGCCTGTTTTTTCCATGATGATCCTGCACATACCCTGATAGTCTATCATCTCAGAATCCTCCCATATAGCACTATCCTCAGTATACTGGTCCCACTAGACCTTGTACTAAGTACTATCTCTATTATGCAGCTTAATGCTATGCCTGTCTAGCATTCAAATGGGTTCCACTAACACCACCCCTGGATCCTGTACCTATAATGAACGCCAATCAAGAATATGAGATACATCACGATGATATGGTTTCAACAATGAAACATGGAAAACATTATGGAGTCGAGCTAGAGTAGGTGGTAACACTAGTCTATAAGCAAGTGGATTAATAACTTCCAGTACATCAAAGGGTCCCACAAATATCGGTGCCAACTTTGATGATTTCCCAAAGGAGATAGAGCTCTTATGAGGCTTAACCCTCAAAAATACTTTATCTCCTACAATAAACTTCCTGAAAGTCTTGTTCCTATCAGCATAGCTCTTCTGTCTATTGGCTTCTTCCTTCAACCTACCCTTGATCAACTTCATTTGCTCATCCATTTCCTTGAGCATATCTGGACCAATGATGATCCTGTCTTCCTTCCTGTCCCAACTAATGGGTGTGCGACATTTCCATCCATAAAGTTCCTCAAAAGGTGCCATACCCAACGATGCATGAAATGATTTGTTGTAGGAAAACTCAACCAATGAAAAATATTCCTCCCACTTGTACTGCTGATCCATGCAGTACATCCTCAACAAATCCTCAACAACCTGATTGACCCTTTCAATTTGGCCATCAGTTTGTGGGTGATATGCAAAACTAAAATTCAATTTAGTTCCCAAAGTTGCATTTAGTGTAGTCCAGAACCTAGATGTCATCCTGGTGTCCCTATCAGAAATAATGGTCTCTGATACACCATGCAATCTGAATATCTCTTGCACAAATTTCCTCGCAAGAGTCAATGATCCATTTTTTAGATTTCCAGGTATGAAATGTGAAACCTTCGTCAGCTTATCAACAAGTACTAAGATGGTATCATTCCTATTCCTGCTCAAAGGTAATCCTTGGATGAAATCCATAATGATTACTTGCCACTTATACTCAGGTATATCGTGGGGATACAAAAGTCCTGCTAAATGCACATGCTCAGCCTTGACTCGCTGGCATTCCAAACATCTAGCCACATACTCCATGACATCTTTCTTGAGCTTAGGCCAAAAATACAAAGCCTTCAACTTTGCTACAATCTTTGTAACTCATGGATGCCCTGAATAAGGTGCATCATGAACTTCCTCAAGAATCAACTTCCTCAAGTCTCCACCCTCAAGGATATACATCCTTCCCTGATATGTGAAAATACCATCATACTCCATCACATATCCATCAAATCTATGATCTGAAGGATCAACCTCTAAGGCTTGCTTGACACTATCATAATGCTCATCTCCTGAAAGATACTGTAACACTTGTTGTCTCAAATTTGACCTTGTGTTCAATATAGCAGAGAGATGTCTTCTCCTGCTAAGAGCATCAACAACTCTATTTTCCTTACCCTTGATATACTCAATACCAAAATCATAGTCACTTAGGAACTCAAGCCACCTACTCTGTCTTGCATTGAGGTTCGGCTGTGTGAAGATGTACTTAAGCCCTAAATGATTTGTCTTAAGCTCAAATGGTTTCCCTAGGAGATAATGTCTCCACATCTACAATGCATGAACAATAGTTGTAAGCTCAAGATCATGTGGTGCATAATTCAATTCATACTATTTTAGTTTCCTAGACTCATATGCAACCACCTTCCCTTCCTGCATTAGCACAACTCCTACACCTTCACCTGAAGCATCTGTAATCACTATGAAGTGCCCACTAGGATCTAGTATAGTCAACACTGGTGTCGATGTCAACTTCTGTTTAATAATTTGAAATGCTTCCTCGCACTTCTCAGTCCAATCATATTTATTTCCCTTCTTCTGAAGAGAAGTTATAGGTGCTGCAATCTTGGAAAATCCTTCCACATATTTCTTGTAGTATCCTGCACTTGTCCCATGAAACTATGAACTTCAGTAACACTCTGCGGTGTTGGAAAATCTACAATTGCTTCTATCTTCACAAGATCAACTGAGATTCCCTCAGCATATATGACATGCCCCAAATAGTGAACCTTCTTCTAAAATAAAGTACACTTCAAAAACTTACCAAAAAGATTTCGATCTCTTAGTCGTTGCAAGACTATTCTCAAGTGCTTCTCATGCTCCTCTTCTGTCTTAGAGTAAATCAGAATATCATGAATGAATATAAACATGAAATCATCTAAACAATCCCTAAAGATACTATTCATAAGGTTCATGAATTCTGCTGGAGCATTCATTAGACCAAAAGGTACCACTATGAACTTATAGTGTCCATACCGAGTTCTGAAAGTTGTCTTAGGAATATCCTCATCCTTAATCCTTAACTGGTGATAACCTGATCTAAGATCAATCTTAGAAAACACTGTAGCCCCTTTCATTTGATCAAATAACTCATCTATCCTAGGTAAAGGATACCTGTTCTTAATGGTAACCTTGTTCAGCATCCTGTAATCAATACACAGTCTCAAGGTTCCATCCTTCTTCTTAACGAAGATTACCGGTGCACCCCATGGGGATACACTCGGTCTAAATAAATCCCTACTTCAGTAACTCCTGCAATTGAACCTTTAGTTCATATAACTCTGTAGTAGTCATTATGTATGGAGCTTTGGATTGAGGCTCCATTCCAGGTAAAAGTTCAATCGATAAATCAAATTCTCTCTTCGGTGGTAACTAAGTAAGGTCTACATGAAAGATATCCAAGAACTTTCTGACAACTAGATAGCCCTCTAGACTATGCTATACATTATCCAAGTCACTAACCAATATAGCATATATGGAACATCCTTTCCGATGTGATTTATTTAGCTGCATGGCTGAGATATGTCTCAACTCTAGAGGCTCTCGAGATCCTAAAATCTCAACTAGATGTCCAAAATCATCCAAACAACTCACAACCTTATCCTCACATTTCACTATTTCTTTATGCTCAGTTAACCAATTGATCCCTAAGATCACATCATAAGAACCCAATGGTGCTACATATAGGTTAACTTGGGTTTGGAAATTAGGTAGCTCTAAATCACTACATGATAGAAATGAATCTACCCTCTTCTCTGCTTGATCTCCATATTGAACCATCCATGCATGTGACATAAAACTAGATCTAATAGGTAATTTAGCAACTACTTTAGGATCAATAAAGCATTCAGTAGCTCCTGTATCTATCAAAATAGAAATAGATTTACCAAAAATCTTACCCGACATCTGAATAGGCAAAGCCTAAAAGTCTGCTTGATGGTTGTCAACCGTTGCATGAATATGGTGTTGCAGTGCTCGCCAATCATTACCACCTCACTGATGTCCTGTACGTTGAGTGCAATTGGAGGCATAGTGATCTCCTCCACAATTGTAGCATCCACCTCATGGCCCTAGGTGACCAGCTGTCCTGTTCCTGATATTGGAGAAGTTGGTGTTATTATTATTAACTTTCTTGTTTCCACCAAAGCTCCCTTCTCCTTTATCCTAAGCGTTTATTCCTCTCTTCAAGTTCCTGATCTGCTGATTGTTATTACCCTTCTCATTATTGTTGTTATTGTTTTGGAACTTCTTGTTTCCAAAACCAGATTTAGCATTCACACTCTTCCTCTAGTTTTCCACCTGTTGCAACTTTTGTTCCTGTTTTATGGCCTTCTCAAAGACCTCATCCATCGTCAATGGATTATGAATATCCACATCAGCTCCAATTTTCGGCCTCAATCCTAGGATAAATTTCCAAATACGGAACCATTCATCCATCTGATATTGTGGTACGTACTTCAGGAGATTAGTGAACCTCTCCCAGTACTGAGTAACTATCAAACCACCCTGATTTAGATTCTGGAACTCTATCATCTTCCTGTCAAGGAACAGCTGTGGAGGCCACCTCTTCCTGAAAAGTTGTAAGAACACTTCCCAAGTAGTCCCACCTGGTAGTAACTTCTTCTTAGTCTTCTCATTATCCCACCAAGTAGTAGCTTCTCCAATAAGCTGATATGCAACCCAAACTGCCTTGGTCTCATTGGACATGTTCCAGAGCTTAAAGTACTTTTCCATCTCAATTACTTAGGCTTTAGCTCCATCACCTATAGTCTTACCATCAAACTTGGGCAGTGCTACCCTTTTCAAATCTTTAGTCAACTCCCCTTCAATCCTAGCTTGAGGATTTTGTGGTTCTTCAACCCTTGGATTCTCATTATTGGGTTGCTCCTGATTTTGGGGAATTTCAACCTGAGGGTTTTGTCCTTCTGTAACACGTCGAAATTCATGTTCCAGATTATCTATTCTGGAACCCTATTGATTCAAATGACTGAGAATCTAATCCAACCTGTCATTCTCATTACTTGCAGCAACTCCTTTTCCTCTTGTACCCAATATGTATCACAATTCTTGCATCAAGGAATTCTTCTTTACCGTAATGGACAAAGGACCCTAGTGTTCAAACCTAGGGCTCTAATACCAAATGTAAAGAGAGAAACTCTTTAAATCATACATCAAAAAATTTTAAATAATTTCATTTATATTCAAAATAAAGTCGACACTTCATTCATTTAGACATCATAAAAACCAGTCGATTTCCAAAACAACAACTTAAAGTCGACAAAGATTCAATATACATTTCCAGTTTAAATACATACACGTGTCATAATACACGACATTGATAATAATACAAAAGAAGTTGTAATATAAGTTACAATTCGAGACTTAGGCATTCAGTCGCCTTAAGCTCTTCAATACATAATTCAAGAATACATAAAACATAAATGAAGATGACATCCTTTGATCTTCAATCCAATAGCATATCTTCAATAATGAAGATGAGAACAAGGATCAGGCGCTTTTTCTGCCCAACCTCGAAGCTTACACTTCCTTGGAATTCTTAAATTATTCAAAGAATACCCGACCCTACACGAATCGCTTAGCAAAAAGTAGTCGACAAGCGAGATGGAATCTAGTGTGTGCCTAGTATAACTAGTAAAACCACAAGCATTTTAATTTTTCTAATTCATTTAAGAAACAAGCAAGTTCGATACTAGGATATGGTAGAGAGTTCAATAATTCCATCTATTTCAATGGTCCTTAAGTTACTTGGCCAGGTAAAATGTCATGCACGACAAATAATGTTGTTTTGGAAAAGCAAAACTACACTCTCTAATAACCCATATTCGGCACTTGTCTCGGAAGACAACTTTCCAAAAAAATGACATGCACTTTCATTTATCAAGCATGCATGGTTCCAATCAATTAAATACAATCTTTCAAAAACAATCAAACATAAATCTTGTTTCAAGCTAAAACAGTTTAAATGTTGTTCTTTTATCATTTTAAACCTTAAAGAACATTAAATTAATATTTAAATTCAATAAATTAAATAATAAAAATAAATAAAGATGGTGTATCTCTAGGATGTAAATTAAATACATATAAAAACAGGCATAAAAGAGCACATGTTCATTCATTCTATTTACTCCTGTATTTAATGTTGTTCAAATTCGTTTTGTTTCAAAGTAAATCATATTTATAAATTTAATTGATTTATTTTCTGTCTTTTTCATACTTGCAGAAAATAAATAAATACTTTTTCAAGAACAAAATTAAAATAAATCATTTCATTTTTGTTTCATTATTTGAGTTTAAATCAAGCAACATTTACTGATTTAAAACTTCTATTTGGAATCACGTTTAAAGTTTAAAGGATATTTTATCAAAATATCTTCTGTTTTGAATATTTTAAAAGCTCTTCTAAATCAGAATGAAACAAACGTTTTGTGTTTAAAATCTTTTGAAATCTAAATTTAAATAATTTTTTGCTGTTTTGAATCTCTTCCTAAATCCAATCAGCTATTTTTCATTGTTTTCTAATCAAATTCTTCCTACAATTTTTTGTTTCTAATTTCAATGGTTTTCTGGAAAAATCATAGTTTGATTTTTAAAAATTCAAACAAAATTCAAAGTAAATAGAAATACTTTTTTAATAGTTTTATAAAAATCAGAACAAGAAATTAACTCTTTCATTCAAATTCACTGTATTCATGTTTTGTTAATAATTTCAAAAACAAATCCTACTTGGTAATTCTGGAAATGGATTGTTAATTTCCTCTATTCTTTCTGTAATTTTTGTCCTCTATTTGATTGTTGTTTTGTTTGTGTATGAAGATTATGACAATGACAAATGTTTCCTGCTGCTCCTTCCTCTCCTTGCGTATGAGTTCTTCTCCTAGACTGTTGTGTCCACTTCTTTCTTCCTATTGCCTCTCTTTCCCTATTCCCAGTTGGCTGCCTTTTATCTCCTATCCTCCTAATGTTTTGGGCGCACCTTTCCTACCTTATCTCTTTGCGCTTTTCATTCTGTAAGCGCACCTCTTTACTGTGTTTGGGGAGTGGATGAAGGTCTTTTATTCTGCATACATCAACCTCCCCTCTTCCTACGCGCCCCCAAGATCTCTCCTCTTGGCTGCATATGGTTAGTGGAGGGAAGAGATTCTCCTCCCTACGCATGCCTTCCCTACTTGGCCACACCTTTTCCCTGATCTGCCAAGTGCGTGGGGTGTGAGGGAATCCCTGTCACTGCGTGGGAAGTAATTGAGTGTCCTTGGTATTCAGCAAACAACATAAACTTTAAGAATTTAAAGTTAAATCCTCTCCTCCAAGCTGTGTGCGCATGGTGTAAATAGCACCTCCAGAATAAAACAAAAGATCAAATAATCATCTTTGCCTCTGTCAAATTCATATTAATTCCCTGGAAAATTTCCTCCTACTGTGTCTTTTTCTTCTCTTCAATATAAAAACGGATTTTCACCCACTTTGCAATTTCGAAATTCTTCACTCACTCATTCTTTCTTTCTCATGCATTGATAGATGTTAACAAGAATTCAGATCCATAATTTTAGTGTGATCTCTAGTTCAATTCTCAAACTCCAAGTTTAAAATTTGATTGCCTTCAATTGATTGAAGATATTTTCTTCAATCTGTTCAACTGTAGTTTTAAATTCAATCTCCAATTTGTACGTGATTTTTTTTCAATAACTCAGTTTAGATAATTGTTTAATTTCAACTAATATTTCCTCTTTCATATTTTCAAATGAGAAAATAAAAACAAACAAATTTACAACACAATATTTATTACATTTTAATAAATTCCGCAATAAAAAGTCTATTCCATTAATTTAATAATAAAAGCTTCATTATTTTTAAATAGTAATAAAATATCCACACTAGGAATTCAATTTATTTAAATAAAATCAATTTCCTTTAAAATTAACCAAATCGCCATTTAAATCAACATATTCTTTTCATAAATTTTGAGAAATCAATAAAACTTAATTTAAAATTTGCAAACACAATAATCACAAAAATACATTGGAAAAATAACTAAATGTGTGTGTGAGAGATTCCATCATCCTCATAAATGTCTAATGTCTAAAACGACTCTACCTGATCGATGTTCTCGCCTTCATTCACGTTCACCTATTCCTGCGTTCACTTCCACTCGATTTTTCATCAACAATGACAAACCCCAATTTAAATAAAAAATGCTTTTCAAATCATTGCAATTGCATTTCAATTTCAATTTCAGTTTCATTTCCATTTAATAATCAATAAATCTATACATGAAAACATATGTGTGTTTCCTCGACAGATTAGCTGCTATATTTTGGTAAATCAATGTGATCACCAAGGCTTTTGTTGACTTTTTAACCTTTATTCTTGCAATAATCTATATTTTTTTAGTCATCTGTACAAGTAATGGTTTAGTTTGTACAATATCTTTGAACAATGGTTATGATACCAATATGTAATTTACATGTTCATTGAGAGAGACGGGATATAAACATAAGTCTAATAGTGGTATGTGGTATCCTTCTTGTATATCTTCTATGCCCTTATTGATTATTGCGAGTTATGGCCTCTTTCATATATGTTAGGAGAGATGAGTTTTTTATATATCTAAATGAACTTTTAGTGCTTCAAAGTTCTTGTAGAATGGAAAAATGGCAGATATAATTGCTGATATAGATTACTAGTGTTAGTGATAGGTTAAATTGGAAACTAAATTCCCATTGTACAGTTTAATATGTTTGTTTATTGTCATTACAAGCTATCATTTTTGACTCACCACAACATAATCCTATATTGGTGAAATTTGGAATAAAAAGAATTTTTTGTAGCACCAAATGTCTTTAATTTGCCAATTTAATCTCTTGCTAACACTTGTCTTCCTTCTTGGTGGTTGATATATTTGAGGAAACAAAATTAAATAAAACAAGGGCAGGTGGATTGAGTAGGATTCTTTAGGAGACGTGAAGTTTTTGCACTAAATACATGTGATTCTAGCTATCATAGCTTGAATTACAAGTGTACTGGTTAGTTAAATCTCCAAAATTTATTTACATTAATAATTTATGATTTATTTATAGATGAGATGCTTACTATGGTGAATGCAAAGAATTTCTAGTTTAATTTTAAAAAAATAAAAAATGTTACATTAAATTGTGTGCCTATTATATCCCCAAATTTGACATGAAGGATGTTTCCTCATTGCAATGTGACTATTACATGGGAAATGCTCAAAAAAAAAGTGAACGATGATACTACATCCTTTTAATTATTCCTTTACACAAAAACACATAAAGATCTCTATATTTCAAATGAAAACCTTTTACGCAAGGAAAACCCTTTATTTTTTCGTCAATGAAAGCCCATTTTCTTAATGAGCATGGTAGATATAGAAATGATAGATTTATATACCTGCTAGCTAGATGCCACACCTGTCAAATGCATTTAGGTAGTGTAGACCCTTGGCTCTCATTTGGCCTCAATGAAAACCCATCTTCCCAACCAATATTCATTCAACTCTTCACAGTGAAATTTGAAAACCCTAAAAAAACAACAATGCATCAAAATAAAAACCCTAGATGGAAACAAAACATTTTATTTTCATTTCACAGAAAACCCATTTAATAGTCGTGCTTCATAGTTCAATACTTCACATAAACCCATTTAACAGTCATGATTCATAGTTCTTATAGAATGACAAAATGGCATATACAATGGCAGCTATACATACCTGTTGGTTAGCCACCACACCTGTTGAATGCGTTGCTCTCATTCAACCTCCATTTCATTGCCTACGCTCCCCAACAAACTACAAAATGAAATGTTGTAAATGGCAACGTTTAGCTCTCTGGACACAAAAAAATTGTAGACAAAACGCACCTATGTACACATAAAAAACCAAAAGATTTTACTCTGGTTCGTTTGACTGCAACTCCATTTTGTTGCCTGCATGGGACTCCCCAACAAACTAAAAAATGAAATGTGGAAAATGGCCATGTTTAGGGAATTTTTTCTACATTTTTGAATTTCCTGCTGGCCGCATGTCCTTTTCTGGCGATAGACACATGACAACACACTGCTAACCGTCCATCAAGTATTTCCATTGGTGCCTTTGTCTAGTGCATGGGATGGGGGATGGGGGTTACAACATAATGTTACATACATAGTTATGTTTTGTATATGAGTTAGCTTCTCCCCTAACGGTTCTATCAGGTTAGTTTTTCCATCACTTTTAATGATTCCAGTGTTGTTTTCCTTGTGCGAGAAGCTATCATTTTAGTGCGGGTGGGAAGGGGAGTTGACATGATTGGTTTTAATATGTAAGAAGTATTGTTATTGGAAAACAATTTGAGTTGTAGGTTTTCTCATTCTATAGGTTGAAAGCGAAAGGTTGGAGAGTAGGTGGGGGAGACAAAAAACCAATGGAATTGAGGTGAGGGGTTTTTAACCGATTGGGTTATCACTTGTAAAGGGTTTTAAAACATTGTGTGGGTTGCAGATTTTGAAAAAACAGTGCTTTGCAACCTGGAATTTTATACAACAATATGAATGTCTTCAAAATACTTTTTTATTTAGACCGTAGAAATGTAGTGAAAGGCATTGTTTTTTAAACACCCTATTTTTTCCAACAACCATTAACACTCCATATTATTGCAAGTTGGAAAACATAGTGGGATGTGAGTGCATGATTTATGAAACCTTCAACCCACACAATGTTGTAAAACCTTGTATGGACACATCTAATCTCCTGACAAAACGTACCTATGTACATAGAAAAATGCATACAAACATACATAATAACATACATAGAAACATGCATAACATGATGAGATGACATGGTGCAGGGTCTGCCAAGACAGATGATAAAAGTGATGAAATCAACAAATGGGAGGAAACGTCACGACGAGGAAAGTGAAGAGGTGTCCCATCACATCGAATTATGTCAGTTTTTTTTCCTTGTATGAGAAGCTATTTGTTCACCACGGGAGGAAGGGTGTTGATGTGTTAAGACATACATTTTAAATTGTAACAAGTATTGCTCTTGTAAAACACTCTAGATGTTCTGGGTTTTCTCATTCTGCAACGAGTTGCAGGTCGAGGATATATAAGATTATCCAAATTCAAGTGAGGGGTGAGTAACCAATTGGGTTGTTACTTGTAAAGGGTTTGAAAATAGTATTTGGGTTGTAGGTTTCATAACACCCAATGTTTTCGAACTTTCAATTACACATAGATAGTATGAATGTAATGAAAAAGTTTTGGTTACTTACACAATGAGAATCCAATTGGTTGGTGACACCTCAGTTGATTTTGGATACTTTTATGTATCCCCAACCGAAAATTATATTGACAGTATGAATGTATTCAACAACCTTACTTTCAGCAAAAAATCCATTTCACTATCATCATACATTTGGAATAGAATATATACATAATAGTTGTAGGATGGAAAACACACAGGATTGTGACTCACTACTCAATTCTTGTTCAATGAGCACTTTCTATTATGCAGACTGTAACAAAACAATGTTTTGAAGTTCACCTTCATATTTTATAACAACCCCTAATTTTAGCAAACATTCCATTTGAATATCATCATATGTTTGGAATAGAAAATGTAGAAAAAAGTTATAGAAAATGGAAAAACACACAAGGTTGTGACTCACTTCTCAATTCTTGTTCAATGAGAACTTTCTGTTATGTAGACTATAACAATAATTGTTTGGATGCACATGTTTATAATGTGCATTCTATTTATGTTAATATGAAATATACCGGTACATAATGCCACATGAAGTCTTATTGTTTATGTAGCTTGCTTATAAATGAAAGAAAAAGGTTGACATTTAAATCATTTGAGGTCGACTATTTTTCTCATCATGGATACTTTCAAATGAATAATCGTATTAAATGTTATTTGTAATAGTAAAAGTGGAATTTCACTATCTTCATCTGATTGCAACAAGAAAAAATGATCACATTATTTGCAGTGTTGCAAAACGCACTATCCCAGGTATCAGTTATTTACTTGTGAAAATTTTGTGTTTCCTACGTACCAAGAATGTAAGGAAGCCCAACTTAAAATTTTGTTTCTTATGATTGAAAAAATATATTCTTTCTTACAACAAATGGTGCAATAAATTTTGGAACTTTAACTGTCCCGTAACACTTGCAACTTTTTACATATTATAGGCAACCAGGGATGCATACTTTTAAAGGGAAAGTGGAAGAAAGCGAGAGAAAGGGTAATTTTGAAATCTTCTTTTTAACGTGTATTTTGATATTTTGAATGAATTGGTTGCATGTATTTGAATTTGATGTGAAGTTTACATTCCTACCATTAGAGGGAAAGGATGGACAAGAAAATGTTGGGCGCGAGCAACTTAGTGTCCATTTGGGACAAGAAAATGTGCCTCGACAAGGAAATAAGAAGAAAGGGTGCTTGGGGAGGAGATTATTTTCTTGGGTAGAAATTTTGAGAAATTAAAAATTCGTTATCCTGATATATTGATGTAATAGGATGACAGGTTTTTAATTTCTCAATTTCTAGCAAGGAAGCAGAAAAATTGGGCCTTGACCTTATTGGCAAAATTTCTTTGATAGCTTTTTCAATATCTTGAATACTTTTGAGTCGTTGCAATCGCTTTTTGCTCCGATTTTAGAGTGTCTTTGTGATCTCATTTAGAAAATTTCATTTCTATTATGAATATGTTGATTTTGATAGTATAGTGGAAAACACACTATCCCTAGTTCTTTCAGAGGAAGAAAGTGGAAGAAAGGGTAATTTTGAATTTTTCTTTTGAATGTGTATTTTCATATTTTGAATAAATTCGTTGCATGCATTTGAATTTGATATGGCGCTAAAATTCTTCACATTATAAGGAAAGGATGAAAACGAAAGTGGTCGGTGTGAATACATGTTGCTAATTAGATCAAGGGTTGATTTTATTGATTCTTGACACTAGCCTGCTCAATTTCTGTCAAAGAAGCGACAAAATCCAGCCTTGATTATTGGCGACATTTCTTGGTCTGTCTGATTTTTCCTTTTCCTTCTCATCTTTTTCCAATTGCATTTCTCCTCCATAGGTACATATAAATGATTTCATTATGTATATATAAATGTGTTACGAAAGTTGCTTGTGTTTTCAAATAAGACTTTCATCTCTCCCCCTACCGATTCTCTTTCTCTGTGCTTAGATCTGATGTTGCCTTTTCCTTATATCCATACATTAATTGTTAAACGTAGTCATTTATATTGATGGGTTTCTTATAAGCTGAAGGTGTTCAAAGTGCAATGGTAAAAGGAAAGCCTTCCCCAAACTCTCTTTCTCTTCAATGCAATGCAAGCAATCCCCCCTCATTGAGCTCATTGAGCTCGTGCTTTCTCTTCATGGTCATTTTGTGCGAGCAATGCCCCTAGTGCATTTGTGGTTTCTAAAATATACAAGAGCAAAGCTTTTACCTCAATGGGCGGCATTAGTATAGGTGGTGTCAGAAGATAATCCTTGATTTTTTGAAAATTTGTTTGGCACTTGTCAGACCACACAAAGGGGATGCCTTTATGTAGCAGATACTGGAACGGTTGGCATTTGTTGGCTAGTTATGAAATGAAGTGGCAAATAGAATGTAATTTTCCATGCAATGTCCTTAGCTCACTGATTCCTTTTGGTGGAGGCATGTCTAATATTTCTTTCACTTTAGCAAGATCCACTTTGATGCCTCATCAAGAAACTATGTAGCCTCAAAGTTTTCCTGAAGTTACCCCGAAAACACACTTCTTGGGGTTCAAACAGTCCTTGTACTCTTCCAACCTCTTAAAGATTTTGTCTAATAATTTGAGGTGATCTTTTCATATCAAGGAATTTTCCAAGAGTTCATCGACATAATCTTCCATTAGTGTATGCATGAGGTCATGGAATATTGTGGTCATGGCTCATTGATATGTGGCACCTACATTCTTCAAACCAAAAGGCATAACGTTCTAGTATTATGTTCCCCAAGGACAAGTGAATTTTATTTTGTGTTGGTCTTTAGGGGTGATGAAAATCTTATTATAGCTAGAGAAACCATCCATGAGGGACAACATCTCATACCCCACTGTTAGGTCCACTATAATGTCCATGTTAGGCAATAAAAAGTCATCTTTTGGACATTCCTTATTTAAATCTTGGAAATCTGTGCAAATGCATATTTTTCCATTTGTCTTAGTGACAAGCATGAGGTTGGAAATCCAATTAGCATAGTCAATTGATCTGATAAATTTGGCATCTAGTAACTTTGTAAGTTCGGCCTTGACAAGCAATGCAATCTATGGATGCATCTTTCACATTTTTTGTTTGACTGGTTTGGCATTTGGAAGCAATGGCAGATGGTGCAAAACAAGTTCTGGATCCAATCCTGGCATGTCGGTATAGGACCATTTGAAGTTAATCTTATGTTCTGAGAAGAATTTCTCAAATTCAGGCTTTTCTTCTTCTATTAGGGATGTTGCGACAAGAACCATTTTTGGATTTTTTGGTGTGTTTGTGTTGTTTTCCATTATATCCTCAATTAACATTGTTGATCTCTCTTGGTTGATGGGAAGAAATTCCAATCCTCCATCCTTGGGTGCCTCAGAGAGGTTTTCACCCTTAGATATGCCCTTTATTTTTACTCTTTTGTTGTCAGAGGGTGCCTTACACTTTTCACCAAAAGACGTATTTGTTTTTGTATTGATTTTGTTATTTTTGTGACTGGAGGATTGCACAATCTCCCAGAAATATGCAATACAATCAATGTCTATAGCAAATCTAGCTTTATGGTGCCTGCTTAGAATCCCTTCACAGAGTCCCATGAATTTTGTGATGGCTTTGTCATTTTGAAAGATATCCATAGTGTGTGGGCCTTGTTGATCCCAATCAATAGGGTAAGTGCACAAAGATGGTTCCCAAAAAGGGGACTTAAGTGGACAACTTTTTTCTGAAATCAGGAAATACTGACCTTGGACGTGAAATTGAGGATACTTACACTCAAAATTTTGAGATGGAACAAAAAGGAGGACTCAAGTTCTCCGAGTCTACTTTCTAAAGTACTAATTTATTTTGAAAATGGTTGAGATTAATGGGTTCAAATGAGGGATGTACACAAATTGGTGTTGTTTTTGTCAGAAAAACATAACATAGCAACTCTTGTACGACCCTCGTATGGTGAACTTTTTTTTAGTATTTTTAAAATCACAACGGTCAGAAGTTAGCTAATAGTATTTTGTTGATGCATGATTTTTTTGAATATTTTTTAATGAATATTTGATTTTTTACTAATTTTCGAAGTGGAAATTTCCAAAAAAATAGAATTTTGGCCATGCTACCCATACAAATTTTGGAAACTAATTGATTTTATTTTTTAAATTTCTAGAATGGAATCTAGTTTCTAAAAATGTAATTTATTTGAAAAATCGATGAGCGGTTAATTTATAATGAAAAAAATACCAAACACTACTTTTTGGCAAAAAAAAGACATACAGATAAAATAAATTATGGATGAAAGGCTTAACATTTTCAGAAAGTGAAAACAAATTACATCGTTGGATAGCTAAGAGAGAACCCAACATTACCCATGTGTTCAATTTTTTTGATATTGAACCACGTGCAATCCTGACGGTGAGCACGAACTCGATTATGAGAAATATGGTAGATTTTTTAAAAACACATCTCTGGTCGTTGGGAATGCCCTCCAAGTCTTTCGGTTGGTATTCCAAGGCAAATACCAAGCCTAAGGCTCAAGAATTCCCAAAGCAAGAATTAAAGCAAGTGTGTTATAACGTGCTCACATTATATCTCACTTTTCACATGGTTTTTGCTTTTGCGGCAAACATTTCAACTAAGACATATAATGCGCTCGCGTTATGTCTTCCTTTATGTTAAATGCCAATATATTGAATGTATGCTTATATATTATGTTCTGTATGCTTGTATGTCATGTATGTATTGTATGCAATGCATGTATATTATATCTACACATGTATGTATGTATGCTTGTATGGATGTAAGATTATATGTACATATGTATTATGCTTGTATGTATCCATTTATGTATGTATTTAGATAGAGGGAGAATTTAGAGAGAGAGAGTCTGGAGAGATGGAGAGGTGGTGGAAGTGAGAGTTTAAGAGAGAGGGAGTGGGAGAGAAGGGGTTGGAGTGAGAGCTACTTAGCTAGGTAGGGTGGGAGGGATAGAGGGAGGGAGAGAGAGAGAGGGGGTGGAGAGATAATTGAGGGAGAGGGAGAGAGACAAAGACAGAGAGAAAGAGAGAGTTATGTAGGTAGGGTGCCAAAGGGAGAGACTTGAGAGTGTGAGAGGGGTGAGAGGGAGAGAATTGAGAGAGGTAGTGAGAGGGAGTGTGAGAGAGAGGGAGTGGGAGAGAGAGGGAGTGTGAGTGAGAGACCTGAGAGAGGGAGAAGGTGTGGGAGGGAGTGACCTGATAGAGGTTGAGAAAGAGGGGGGTGGAGTGAGAGGGGCTTATCTGGGTAGGGTTGGAGGGATAGATAGAGAGAGGGGAGAGAGACAAAGAGAGAGTTACATAGGTAGGTTTCCAGAGGGAGAGACTTGAGAGAGAGAGGGGGTGGGAGGGAGAGACATGAGAGAGAGGGAGAGAGAGGTAGTGGGAGGAGAGAGTGGGATAGAGTGGGAGGGACATAAAGAGAGATGGATAGAGGGAGTGAGAGAGGGTAGTAGGGA